>JAQFVV010005284.1:0-17337 GCA_028023455.1 Epiperipatus broadwayi | reverse complement strand
ATATATATATATATATATATGTCCAAAAGATGGCGCTATACCAAAACCGCCGAACAAGTGTAAGATTTGTTTTACATAAACGAAAAAAGAGTCAGAAATTAACTACCTCTTTCATTTGCTCACTCCCAGATCAGCTGATTTCAAGCTGGTTTGCTGTCCTCTTGGGTGAGAGAGAAGAAATTAGATTCAAAACATGATTGTTCCTCAAGTATGTTTATGCAATTCGTGCTTCTATCAGATTGCAAGCGTGAATTTTTCCACACCTGGGTAAAGTCTTAAACCTGTTTTATGTTAGATATTACTATGGGTATTAAATCAATCCACCAATCACCAGACTTTCAAAGTCTTTGGTATATATATTATTGCAAGAAACCTGTAAAGATACAAGGGTGAAAAGAAAACAAATGATAAGTGAATTTCGTTTAAATCGGTTATTTTTATGACTTATATTATGGTCCAGTTGATGTTTTTATATCAAAAACCGCTGAATAAGTGTAAGATTTGTTTACATAAATGTTAGTTGTATCAGAAATTAACTACTCCTCTTTCATCTGCTCAATCTTAGATCTGCTGATTTCAAGCTGAAGTCGTTATCCTTAGATTTAGAAAGAGTAATGAAACTCAGACCTAAAACACTGACTCCTAAAGTGTTTATAAAAATGCTTTATCAGATTTGAAAGTGAATTTGCTGTAGACCTTAAAAGTCTTCAAAACCCAGCCTTTAATGCTTGATATTTGAAAAGGTCTGATCTCTGTCTGACGAATCACTGCAGAGGACCAAAGTCTCTGCCAGATTAGAGGAAAAGAACTCTAATTGTACATTTATGAAAAAACAACTACAAGTTAAACTTCTAAGGGGCAATCACACTTTGTTATTTATGTCCAAAAGATGGCGCTATACCAAAACCGCCTAAGGGGTGGGTGATTTGTTTTAAAAGTAATAAACTTAAAAAAAGAGTCAGAAATTAACTGTTTCTGTAATTTGCTCACTCCCAGATCAGTCAGATTTCATGCTTAGTTGTTATCCTTTGTGGGAGAGAGAGAAAAAAACTAGATCTAAAACACTTGACTCTCTGCTGTTTATAAAATTGTTTAATCAGATTGCAAATTGAACTATTCAGACCCAGAAAAGTCTCCAAACCAAACAAAGCTCTTGGTATAGTTTCATCTTCAGACACAAATGATATGTAATATTATTTTAGTGAATTAGTCCTTGCATTTTGTTTTACATAAATGTACCTTTTTTAGAGTTTTCTTAAAATGATATATATTGTAGATGACTTTTGATTATATTGTATCCTAAACTAAGACTCAGACCCATATAAATAATTATAGTTTGATACTCTGAAGTTAATGAAGACTTTATCTGAATCCAAAAATTCATTCTTGCAATCTGATAGAAATGTTTTGGCATGGTGTTAATTTTTAATCAGTGTTTTAATCAAGTTTCACACTGATCTCCATCTGAGTATGATAAACCAGTTTGAAATTTAAATGATCAGAAAGGGAGCAAACAAAAAGAGTGTAGTTAATTTCTGACTCCTTTTTCCTATCAAAAACAAATTCACAATTTGTTCGTGCGTTTGGTATATTTTCATCTTTTGGACAGCAATAAATAAGTTGATATCATGTTACGTCATTAACTTTCATTTGAAGTTTCAAGATATATATTGTGCCCTAAGTCTGTAGGTCGTAGGTAGAAATAGAAAGGTCAATTATTTAAAAAATTTTAAATTTTGAGTTATATTAGTAAGATATATAAATAATAATAAGAGAATGAGATTTTATAGTACAATTTAAAGTTGAAAACACTCTGGTAGGTAACAGTATAACATATTATTCTAAAAGAAAACAGTTAAAGAAAGCTTAAATATCATTGATTATGGTAGTGAAAGCTGGCCATACAAAATAATGCAGCTATAGATAGTTAAAAGTATATCAATTATTTAGTACAATATTTAAAAACTAGTAAATTAAATGACAAATGAAATGTAATGTTATAATTGATATTTAATTTAATCAAATCTTAGATAGAGTATAAGCTATTAATAAACTGTGGGGATGGTGAGAGTTATATTTAGTTTAACAATATATAAATGGCTTTCCAAATTTTATAAAATATATCAGTTTAGGAATTTTAAACCGAGACGTAAAAAAAATCATTTTGATAAAAGTTAGTAAACACGAGACCATACATTAAATGCCTTCTACGCACACTCTTGGTAAAATAATAATAAACTGTGTGAATTTAAAACTAGAAATAATTGCCATCGATCATTAAAATGAAAGTTATAAATATTAAATATTGTTTTAATAATTATTTTAAAGCTTAGATAATTTTTTTTATATAAAACCATAATTGAATTTAAAAATATTGGTATAAATATTCCAGACATTACGTCATCAATTCTTAATTTTATAACATACATTCTGTTATCAAAATAAAATGAATAAATTATTCACAACTAAAATAAATATTAACCAATCAAAGGACGTAAAGTTAACAGACAAAAATCTAAGAATTATACAGAGCGGGAGAAGTAATGTGAAAGTGAAAGAGAAAGTAACACATTTGATAGCTGGTAACATCGTAGCTGAAAGTAATATAAATCTATAATTCTCATATTATTCCTGAAAAGGCATACTGTAACATATAATATATTTTTGACTGCAAAGACATGAATTTCTAACTTTATAAGTGGATCCTACCAGGAAATTTTATTCAAATTTAACCAGAAAGCCTACAGTAACATGGAAATACAAGAAGAAATATTTAAAGTGATTGATGAAAGAAAAATAATTGGAAATCATCTTAATGCCACTTTAGTTGTGCTCAACCTGAAACTTAATCTTATAACTGAAAGGAATACAAATGGGACAATATGTGAAAATCTGAAAAAGAAGCTGCAAGTCGCCAAGAACAATTTATGACGATAAATTTACAGGGCTACTTTAAAACTAAGTTATGCTTCTCTATGGAAAAATTTAATATGAATCTTTTTAGTACAAAGAAAAATAATGCTGGAGAAAAGTGTTTATATTTTAAATGAAAAACATTATGAAGAATATAATACACGAATTTAAAATAAAGGAAAAGTTAAAGACTAATATGAACGTTTTATTAGGAATCTTAGGGAAAAGAGCTTAAACTTTATCTCGATCAGAGAAAAATATTACAAAGAATTTAATGAAAAATGTTTGATCAAAGAAATATATAATTAAATGACTAAATAGAAATGGATCCATGGAAAACGGAAAAATTTACTAAATCTTTAAGTAAAATATCTACAAGATGCATCGGGGGGAAACCAGACGCGCGGGAAAAAAGCTAGCAGACTATGTTGGAGACATCAAGAATTAATAAGTGTATAAAATATTGAGAAAACTAAGGATCATCGTCGATGAAGATTATTAAACAGAGTTATTTTTTTTAATAGAACATTAAGTGACTGAAAAAAAAAATAAAGTATATTTTTTTTTTAGCTCTACTATGAACAATTTACAAGCAAGTTCGACAAAGCAGTATCGTAAATATAATTTAATATTTTTAATTGATTGTATTTAAAATATAAAAAATCTATATTAGCTTAGGGAAACATATAAACATGAATTTAAGAATAATGAGATTTTAAATATAATAGCTTAATAGAATGATAGAAATATTATTATAAAAAATAAAATGTATGTATGGAAATTTTAAATATCTACAAGCAGTAATGGAATGGTGAGAGTTCTTTCAGAATACGATCAAGAAGATATAGATCGTACAGGTAACTGTGATATTAGTTATAATGCATAGTGTATTTTAATTAGGTCATCTATTAATGAAGCAATGATGTAAGAAAGTTTGATAGCAATTATAAAAGCACACAGTTGATCCTACATTAAAAACATATATTTGAGATAGTAGTAATTTTAAAATGTGCATGAAATAACAAAGTTGTTTTAAAAATATAATTAATAATAAGGATCATAATAACTATGTGATTCTTTTAAACTTTTATGTTACAAATATTCACGATGATTTTAAAATAGTTGGTATATTATAAATATAGGAGATAAGTAGTAAAAGATTTTCTTAAGAATAGCTGTATAGTTTGAACTAAAAATGAATTGTACTATTGTTAGAAATGTAGATAGAAATTCGGCGATATACTGCATAGATAAATCTAGAGAAATAAAATCGGATAGTGACTTGGAAATACTAATGAAGAGGAAAACCAAGATGATGTTTTATGCCAAGAAATATGAAAAATCAAATATTTGGATCATAGTATTTTGTGTGGACTTCAGTAGAGCTAACTAAAGTCCTATTCACTGAACACATATATTTTGGACTGTGTTTTAATGAGATCTTTGAAAACTTTTTGATGTTATATAAAGCTGAATGAATAGCTTTAGCATCACTCCTATAGTAGAGGGGGATAGACAGATAAAGGTCACTCCTCTATGGTGTTCTTAAAATTCACTGTGCCATTCATTGTCAAGTTTATATAATCGGATAATATTCTAGTTGTTTTGATCCTACACATCTATTTTCGCTGTCCTTTGTTTCCCTGAATATACATCGTCAGAAAGATATTTTAAAGAAATGATGCATAAAATAGTAATGAGTACAATGTTGAAGTCATGTAAGAATAGTTTATTTACATATAATGAGCTAGAATTGTTATTTTAAAAGTGAAAGTATAAATGTAATAAAGAGATGAAGAATCATAAGATATAGCTTGAAAAAGTAATTCTGAAAATGAGTACATGATTTTTAAAGGAAAAATCTAAACAAAAGCTTTTAAAGTAATAATAAAATGTTAATATTTTATATGATTTTAAAAATAGAGATTGCATGTTGGTTGAAAATATTCAAGAATGTGTAACAGATATATGTATTTGTGCATGGTGTGTTGATGATTATAATTACCATACGTAGCAAAGGCTTAGATAAGTATTGGATGAATAATTATTGTATAGTCAACATAATAAAAACGGAACATCAAATGTCAAGAAGGGGTTGAATCTTTGGGATTCCATACGCATAATAAATATAAAAATAGAATTTTATGATTTTGTATAATTTTACTACTTAAGGTAAAAAAGCTTTTTAAAAATATAATTTTAAAATTAATAGAGAGAGTAAAGTAGTAATGATAATTATTGATAGATACAGCTATTTTGTAACAAGCTGAACCAAAATCCAATACCTAATAATAATAATACTGTACAAGAGTTAAAAATAAAATAAGTAGGAATTTAATGTTAAGAGATAAACATAGTAAAGTGGTTTTAAAACAGGAAAAGTAGGTATAATCCGATGTAATATAATGTAAAGATTAATATTTGGATAATTATTAATAAACTAGTTGTTTAATTTATTTGTAAGTTTCGTGTCTTAGTTATTATCTCTCCACATAGAATGCAATGATATCGAAATACACATTTATAATTGCAAACAGACATATAATTTTGCACAGAGTAAATATACTAAAATGTTATAATACTTTTTGAAAATTTCATTTGTAAGATAAAATTTAAAGAATTGATAATTATAACATTTATTAGTCATATTATTAGGTAGCTACAATATTATTATTAAAAATAAATTATAGTGCTAATATTACAATATCGTATTTTGATTAGTCAGGATTATTAAATACTACCATCACAATTTAATATTTTTATTTATTTCATTTACCAAGCAATAGGATTACATTATACTATTATTTATCAGTATTCTTTATTTACTATTATTAGTTAAATACGTAGTGAATTTACGATATAAAATTTCCTTTTAGTAGGTTACGACTGTATTTTAAATCAGCTTAGATGTAATTAACGAAACCAGAGATTTATTTGATTTGATTTCATTTCATTTATTTACTTTCAAACTATCTAATTGAGCTTGATTATTATTACAAAGAATAAAAAGACATGATTATTATCTTAATCGGAATGAAAAGAGCTTGGAAAGTCATAGGAAATGCCATAAGCTGATTATTTAGTATAGCGCCCTTAAGTCATTAGGATAGTATCATGTGGATATATCTCAATGTAGTCTGTCTCAATTTCACGTGTCGTCGCTCCGTGTCTCATGAAAATAAGAAATTTTAAATAATATAAATGTATTTTTATATTTAAAGTGCAGAGCTAGCAATAAATTAATTTCATTCATTTTGTTAAGACTTAGCTAGAGAGAGAGAACCTGGAGAATACATTGCAAACATTATTTGTTATAGATTGTTTTCTATGGAGGCAATGACGGAGGGAGGAGGATACAGATTGTGTCGTCGAAAACAGTACCTTATATGTAATAAAACTACATCCTTAAATAAGTTAATTCAAATCAGCCAAAGTTAAATGTTGATTTTCCACGATGAGACTGCACGATGTGGTTATATGAATTATACATTTGGTATCCTGAATTCATTCATGTAACCTGAGGACTATCACAAATACATTGTACAAAAGCAGATATAAATCATATTTAATATATAGAAATAATATATTTATTATTAAAATAATTTTAATTTTTCACATGAAAGATAATTCTATTTAAGTTTAAAAAATGATATCATAATTTGTTGTGGATCAATTAACAAACAAAATTTTAAAATATGCAGCATGTGCTAACGATCATTTAAATAGAATATGACCATGTCAATTATTTACGGTTATGGAAATCATATTTGAAAGTGTTTTAGTTTGTGCAAAGTGTTTAGAATCATGCATGTGGGAAATAACGCTAAGACATCGGAGAGGCTCAGACTTGTTATTGTTATAATTAGTTAGATGGTTTTTGGGGATGTAGAAGGTATTGTTCGATATCCATTGTGGTGATGGTTAGAGGAGAGATAAAAGAACTAAAAGAGAACTGCTTTTATGAAAAGTTAATAATAAAATATTAGAAGTCGTGATATAAATTAGAGGAAAAAAATATTATAAAAGCAGTAAAACCTATAATCAGTATATGATAGTTCCATATTTAAAACATCTGAGTTCATTTGTAGTCAGTTGCAGATAGTAAGTGAGAAGTTAGAGGAGACCATGAATTATGAGAAGCGCGCTTAACAGATACTGTCAAAGAATTATAGAGGAAGCAAATTAACAGGGAGTACAGAAGAAAAAGATTTAGGGAATCAAGGGTGGAGGAAGAAAGAGGTGTCTCACAATAAAAGGATGTGGATTTACTCTGTATCAAATATCCAAATAAAAATTAATAATTGTTAGACCTTAAATAAAGATAATAAAAGAAATAGAAGAAATCAAAGAAGTGACTAGGATTAATATGAATTAGAAGAAATAGAGAAGAGATTTACACAATTGAGAATGGTATATGGAAAACAGATGAAAGAGATTCAAACGAGAGATTAAAAAAGATAAAAGAAGAAATAGTAAAGAGATTAATGATGAATTATAAATAAAATTAAATCAATATGGTTGAACATAGTAAATTCAATAACTCAATGAAAATTGATAGTAAAATAAAGGAAGGAGATCCAAAGGGGGTATTGACAGTATTAATACAAAACCCAACTATACATGTAAAACTACACAAAGATTTCTTTGGCAGTTAAGTACATAGTAAATTTAGTCGGGCTTTGGAACCTGGGATTATACAAATGAAATGAAAAGGGTAATAGTCCTTGTATAGTAGATGAGAGAGCTAAAAATAAACTGCAATAAATCAAGAATTGTCTAAGACCAGGTTATAGATCCTTCTGAAATTACCATAAATAAGGAAAACAAACAGAGTATTCTATTGATTCAATGTCAGACCAATAATAGTGAGTTAAAGCTAATAGTCTGAGGAAATGATACATACCAGACCTGACATATGTGAAACAGCATGAAAACAAAGAAGTTAAAACAGAATGCAGAAATGAAAACAATATTTGTTAATAAACGTTGAGAGAGTTTGAAGATAAAATCAAATGAAGATTCAGAAATAAAATAAAGAAAGATGACAGGGAAAGAAAATATAAGAAGGTTCAATGTGAACATTAGAAGATTTCTAATATTAAGAAAGATGATCCAATGATAAATCCACAATAGGTGAAAACTTATGAAAGCGCCTGAAAAAAAGACGAAAAAGAAGGGGCAATGCATGTAGAGGTAAAGAAAAGGAAAGAAATTAAAGAAAGCAGCTTTCAGAATCAAAACGTGAGATGATTGACAAGAACAAAAGACCTACCCAGATCAAGTAACTTAATACAAATTCAGAAGAAAATCCCATTTTTATAAAGGAAAATGAGAAGAGATAAAATCCCTGTAAATCAAACATTCGTACAATTAGGTAAAACAAATTTATCATAATATAATAAAGATGATTTTAATTTAAAAGTCTTTTCCAGAGATAAAATAGAATACATTTAAGAAAAGAGGAGATGATTACTAAAAAATCCAGAATAAATGATAAAGGAATAGATAGCTCTTGAATAATTAAAGGAATCACTTAATTATCAGAGATAACAACAGAATTCAATTGCAAGGTTACGCTTTTTATGGATAAAACTGATTGTAGAGTTAACCCACACTTTCAAATCCATGAATTAATCTTCTGAAATAGCTATAGTGTTTATACCATTTTCAACATGCAGCTTCAAAATACAGTTATAGGTGCTGCCATCTGTAGTAACTCAATTTCAAAGTGAAATTGCCAAAGATTGATTAAAAAATAATTGTACTTTCTTGGAAAGTCAAATATGAAAATATGATTTCCAAATGTTATGATGATACAAGGGGCTTCAATGCTTACTAAACAGATGAAAGGATCAAGATTCCAGATAACTTGGTGAAAATATTAACTCTAAAAAGTGAACATATCGTTAGTTTCTTCCAGATTATTTATAAATATCAAAAAGTATTTATTGAATAAGGCCCACTTTTTGAGGGACAGATAGTAAAAGATAAGGCTGCCATAATTTACTTTAGAAAGGTGAGTAACCACAATAACAGTAAGTTTTATTACTTTATTCTATAGATGTGTCAGAGGCTATTGATGTTTTATTTGCTTCAGAGACTAGATTAACAGGTTTTTTCAAAACCTATTTGAGATTGATATAACTATCCATTGTCTAATATTAATGTTGTAACTATACTAAATTCTACCACTGGAAAGTTTAAGATTGAAAAAGAAATTAAGAATTCAGTGAAAGAAAATAGTAATAAATTTCCATGTATTTAGGAAAGTGTTAGGTTAGACAGCAATAGAAGCAGGTTGGGGAAACAAAATAGCCAATCTTCAATTTAGGTGGTATCACCACCATTTTAAAAGGAAACCCACTGGAAAACAAGCCAGGAGAAAGTTATTCTAGAAGTTCAATCAGTGCCCATCAGAAGCTTGAAAATTATACTTGAGAATCCCAAGAAATTTATATAATGTCAAGATACATATATAGAATTACAGAATAAAAAATATATTTAATATGGTAACAAGTATAATGATAGTATAGATATTTAGTTGTAAGTGCCAAATAATATAAAATGAAGAGTATCACAATGAATAAAGTAGGTATTAAACTGGACATTTAATTTAAAGGTACCTTTATAACTATGTGGAAGTTATGTGCTCCTTGTCTAGTTTATTTGTAGGTTTTGGTATAAGGTCGAATTATTTAAAATTTTGTAATTGAGTTATATTGGAAAGATATATAAATAATAATAAGATAATGAGATTTTCACAGTACAATCAAAAGTCTAAAACATACTTGGTAGTAACAGTATAATAGAGAATATTTTAAAAGTTAAATGTAAATGAAGAATAAAAGTTTAAAGATTTACTGTTTATATTGGTGAAAGTCACTACACAAATACTGTTGATAAAGGCGGTTAAAATATATCAATTATTTAGTATGAATATTTAAAAACTATCAAATTTAAATAAATGAAATGTAATTCAAGAATGATGTATTTTTAACCAAATACCTAAAAGAGGAGTAAGTTATTAGCGAACTTGTGGATGGTGAGAGGTTTTATATTTATTTAACATTATAAATTATTTCCCAACCTTAGATAAATACATATTAGTTTTGAAATTTAAACCTTAGACTTAAAAAATCAGAACCATTTATTAAAAAGTTAGTAAACACGTTATCTGTATATTAAATGCCTTCACTTTTACTATTAGTAAAAATAATAATAAACCATTTGAATTTAAAACTAGAAATAATTTGCTAATGATTCATTAAATGAAAGTTATAAAATATTTAAATATTGTTTTAATTAATTACTTTAAAGTCTAGATAATTTTTTTTTTCTTATATAAAACCATAATCTTAATCTAAAAAGATTAATATAAATATTCGAGACATTTACATCATCAAATTCTTTATTCTTATATCATACATCCTGTATACTTCAATAAAATGAATAAACTATTCACGCTAGTACTAAATATCAACCAATCCAAATAATTTAAAGCGAACAGACAAAAAATCATGAATTGCACAGAGTTTTATAAAGTAAAATGGCGAAAGCTATTATGCAGAATATATTTGATAGTTTATAAACATCAGAGGCTGAAAGTAAAGAAATCTATAATTTCATATTATTCTAAAAGTTTATACTGCATTAAATAATATATTTTTGATCAAAAAAGACATGAATTTCAGAATTTTATAAGTTATCTTACCATGTGAAAATCTTGATTCAAACTTTAAATTCAGAAAGTCAAGAAAAATATGTGAAATACAAGAAGAAATATTTCAGTTAGACTGATGAAAAGCAGAAAAAATAATTTAAAATCAATCTTAACGCCACTCTAGTTGTGTCTCAACCTGAAACTTATCTGATAAACTGAAATGAATACAAATGGGACAAATATAATGCAAATCCAGAAAAAAAGAAGCTGCTAATTGCCAAGGAAACGTCATCTCAGGTAGATTAAAGAATTGTGGCCACTTTAAAACTAAGTTATTTTTCTGCATTGAAAAATCTATATGAATCTTCTTTAGTATTAAGAAAAAGGCTAATGCTGGCAGAAAAGGTTTAAGATGAGAGTTTTAAAAACAAAAAGACAAGTAAGAATGAGTAATACACCTGAATTTAAAATAAAAGAAAGTTACTAAAGACTAACTTCGTTCATTAGAATCCAGGTGCAATATTTAAACCTCATCCCCATCTGAGAAAAACAGCTATAAAGACCTACAATGGAAAATGGTCGATCAAATATAAACATATATAATTAAATTTGACTTCAGAAAATGAAATGAATCCATTTGAAAACTGAGGCAAATTTAATGCAGTCCTAAGTAAAAATATTTCACAAGATGACTTTGGGGGGCAACCAGACTTGTAAGGGGGAAAAGCTTTGTTCCTTAAAGATCAAACAGAGGTATATTTTCTAAATATTTTAATAAATACAAATTACCATTGAGGAAACAATGACTCATCGCTTAGACTGAAAAAGATTTGACAAATGAAATAGTTTTTCAGAGAGAACATTTTAATTATCAAAATGTTTAAAGACATTTTTTCAGTTCTACCATGGTGAAACAACTCATAGCTAAAGTCTTTAAAGAAAAAGTATGGTATCGTAAATATAATTTAATATTTGCGAATTGATTGTAATTAAAAATGAGAAAAAACTCCATATTATTTAGGAAACAAAAAAGAATTTAAGAATAATGCAGATTTTAAATAGAAGAAGTTTAGATAAAATGATAGAAACATTGGTTGCAAAAACAAAACAGTATCAAAAAATTCTAAAAGATCACAGTTGTAAAAATGGATATAGTATTTCAACGCTGAACAAGAAAAGATAGAGATCCGTGATGTTAGGTAACTGTCAAGATACGTTGATAATGCAGAGATATGTTTTTCTTTAGGTCATCCATTAATAAATAATGATGCAAAAGAAGTCATTTAAATGTAAGTACATTTTTGATTCCAAACATTAAACAGATATTTGAATAAAAATTTGAAAATGCAATATAAATGAAGCTGTTTGAAAATATGACCAATAATAAGTATACGTCACGAATTAGTGGATCTTTCTTTTAAAATCCTAGATAAATAAAAAATATCACGACGACTTTAAAGAAGTTTGGTAATATTATAAAGATATTGATATACACAGGAAAGATTTCCTAATATAATATTTAAAGAGTTCTGAACTAAAAAAACGAACTTATTATTTTGAATTGAACATAGATGAAATCTTTCAATTTACATCAGCATGAGTAACCCTGAATAGAAATAAATTCGGATAGCAGATTCAAGAAATCAAGTAGAGGTTCAAGACTATACTTGGGGCCAAGAAAAGAAGAAAAATCAAACAGATTGGATCATAGTATTTTGTGTGACCTGGTATAGCTTAATTCAAACCATCACTTGTTCTTAATATTTTTAAATATGCTTCTTACGATTTTTGTAAACCTTGATGCTATATAAGCTGAAGTGAAATAGCTTTGGGCATCATCCATATAGATGGATAGACAGATAAAGGTCACCCTTCTTCGTGGTAAGTTCTTAAATCATTCAGCCATCATTGACTGTTTTAAGATTGATAATATTCTAGTTTGTTGATCCTACGATATCTATTTTTCTGCCACGTCCTGAGTTCTGAAATATGATTTTGTCTGAAAGATCCAGCCAGAAATGATGCATAAAATGAAATGAGTTACGTTGAAGTTGCGTAAAGGAGTTTCATTACTATGGAATGAGTTAGAATTGTTATCAAAAAGCAGCGCCATTAAATGTCGTAAAAGAGATTATGTAAAAATCATATGATTATAGTCTTTAAAATGCAAATTTGAACGTAATTACAAGATTTAAAGTTTAGTAATCTTAAACAAGCTTTTTAAAGTACTAATAACAAAATTTAATATTTTATAAAGATTTTTAAAAAATAGAGATTGCATGTTGGCTGAAAATGATCCAATAATGTGTGTAAATAATATTAGGTATATTTGGTACAAAGTCTGGGAATGATTATAATGCCTGCACAACATACGGGGGAAAGTCTTTGATAAAGTGATATTTTTTAAATAATGCTGGTATAGTCAATAATAAAATCAATTATATCAAATTGTTATATATAATTGAAACTTGAGGAATTCTATATTTAATAATAAATATAAAATAGAATTTAATGATTTTAGTATAAATTTTAATACATTAGTAAAAGTTTCGGAAAAAATATAATCTTTAAATTAATAGATATAAAAATATAATTTTAATAATTAATATATAAGCATTATTTTGTACCAGCAAGCTAAACTAAAATCAATACTAACAATAATAGTACCGTAAAAGAGTTAAAAATAAAATAAGTAGGAATTTAATGTTAAAGAGATTAAACTAGTAAAGTAATTTTGTAACAGGAAAGTAGGGATATCCGATGTACATAATGTAAACATTGTTATTTGTATAACTATTAATAAACTATGTTGTAAATTTATTTGTAAGCTTCGTGTCTTAGCTATTATTTCTCCACATAGAATGCATGATAGCCGCAATACCCCACATTATATAATTGCAAAACAGACATAATTTATAGCACAGAGTAGTATTAAACATAAAAGTGTTATAATAATCTTGAAAAATTAGTTTGTATGATAAGATTAAAGGATTATAATTATATCGTTTTATTGGTCATAAGTTGGTTGCCAGCAATATGAAAAATAGATTACATGCTAATATTACAACATCGTGTTTTGATTGGTCAGATTATTAAATACTACTCATTCGAACGTAACTATTTATTTATTTTATTTCATTTAAGAAGAAAATAGGAGTTAAATTATACTTATTATTATTCATTATTCTTATTTATTAGTGCTAGTTGTTACGTAGCGAATTCTATGACATGAAATTACCTCTCATAGTCTACTACCGTAATTTTAAATCAGCTTAAATGCGGTTTATGAGTCCTGAGATTTCTATTTATTTGATTTGAGTTTTGTTTCATTTATTTACTTTAAATTATTTAATTGAGTTAGGGATTATTATGTTACAAAGAATAATAAGATATGATTATTGGTCTTAATCGGAATGAAAGAGCTTTGAAAGTCATAGGAATACCATAAGCACATTTAGTATAGTGTTTTATGCCATTGTATAAGATCACGTGGATATATTCAATAAAATTGTCTCACGCTCCATACCTCATGAAAATAATAAATTTTTAATAATATAATTGCATTTATATTTAAAGTGCAGAGCAATTGTACTCTCTTGTTAAGACTGAGTTAGAGAGAGAGAACTCGAGAATATATTTTAAACATTATTGCTATAGATTGTTTTCTATGGAGGCGACGACGGGGGAGGAGGGTACAATTTATATATATATATATATATATATATATATATATATATATATATATATATATATATATATATATATATATATAAAGGGGCAAGTCTTAAATAAGTTAGTTAATGCATTCTCCATAGTAAGACTTCAAGCAATTCGTGCTTTGCAATAATTAAAAAAATATTTGATACAGATTCCAGTCATTTTGTCTTTTGAATTATTTAATAATTATTAAATATGGATGAGAGTGAAAAGGACATTGTACTTATTAGTACAATATTTGTGTGTGTGTGCATGTTTCAAAGCATAAGGAGAAAGCAAATCATTTTTTTTATTCTTGTAATGAATGTTTGTATATGCAATATTTATTATAAAAATCTGTCATATTCGTCGTTGTTGTTTTTAAAATCATATCAAATTTTTATTGTAGTCTTCATATATCGATGTTTTCTTCTGATTAATCTTGAATTTCCGTAAACTTATGGAGAAAACCTTTAGAACAGCATACAGACATGATATTACTTCTCCATATTCAATGTGCCGAGTTTATAAATGTTCTTTTGGCATAAATTCCAAACCTGTTTTATTTAAACTGTTTTAATATTTATGAAACCTACACATTTTATAACAATTGTTTTTAATAGAAGTTACTGTTGTAATATTTATGCGTTTAACAAATAGATACAATATGTATTAATTTATTTTGTGATTTTAAAATATTAAAATTATTGTGTTAATATTTTTGTTTTGTTTTTATTTTTAAAATATTAAACATTTTTTGTATAAAGAAAGCGTTAAAAAAACTCTGAATTAAAAATATCAACATTAATAAATTATAAAAGAGTTGTATAATCGAACTTCATTTATATAGTATCTAGGCCAATAGTGAATAAAAGCCTAGAAATGCGAGTGATAAATTAAAAATGTTATCTCCTCAGTAAATTCTGTTTTATATGGTTTTGTAATACTTAAATTTGAAATATCTAAAAGAATTTATGCTATAAAATGGAAGATAAAATTGATCATCATATCAATAATGTAATTATTAATATGTTTATTGTATGATTAAAATTTGTTGATAATGAAAAAATGGATAATGATTGGATTTATTGAAAATTATTTTATGTATTGGAAAGGTAAAATCATGATTATTTTATACAACAATGAAAAAATGTTAATATTGCCAGGATTTACTATAATTGAAATTTTATAAATATGAAGTGCGACTCTTCTTACACAGAGATAAAAACTTTGTATGGATTTTACACTTCACGAATTTGCCTCACATCAAATTTAATACGGATCACTATATGTTATTGAATTATAGATATTAGCATACTGTTATTATTACTATTAAAATGTGTTCTAGATAAATAATCCATTTAAGGATATGCAATGATTTGTGGAAATAATTCATATCATATATTTTAATTATTACATTTAGTTTTATATATAAATGATCATCATCAACCATTATCAATCCAACTGCAGAGGTGATGTTGAGAAGAGAAGCTAAAGATCAGAGAAGATGGCTTGAACTTGGGGAGACCTTCATCCTGCAGTGGATTGATAATGGTTGATGATGATCATTTATATATAAAACTAAATGTAATAATTAAAATATATGATATGAATTATTTCCACAAATCATTGCATATCCTTAAATGGATTATTTATCTGAACACATTTTAATAGTAATAATAAACAGTATGCTAATATCTATAATTCAATAACATAGTGATCCGTATTAAATTTTGATGTGAGGCAAATTCGTGATGTAAAATCTATATAAAGTTTTATCTCTGTTAAGAAAGTCGCATTTCATATTTATAAAATTACAATTATAGTAAATCCTGGCAATATTAACATTTTTCATTGTTGTATAAAATAATCATGATTTTACCTTTCCAATACATAAAATAATTTTCAATAAATCCAATCATTATCCATTTTTCATTATCCATTTAATTTTTAATGCATACAATAAATATATTAATAATTACATTGTTGAGTATTGAATAATTATCTTCCATTTTATAGCATAAATTCTTTTAGATAATTTCAATTTAAGTTATTACAAAACCATATAAAACACATTTGCCTATGAGAGATAATGTTTATTTTTAATTTATCCTTTCATTTCTAGGCTTTAATTTCACTATTGGCCTAGATACTATATAAATGAGAAGTTCCGTTATACAACTCTTTTTATAATGAGTTATTTATTATGTTATTGTTTTACTTAATTCAGAGTTTTTAGCATATAATAGTGCTCCTAAAAAATGTTAATATTTTAAAAATAAATACTTTAAAACAAAAATATTAACACAATAAATTTACAATATTTTTAAAATCATAACTTCAATATAAAATAAATTAATACATATTGTATCCCTATTTGTTAAACATAAAATATTACAACAGTAACTTTCTATTAAGAACAATTGTTATAAAATAATAATGGTTCATAAATATTAAAACAGTTTAAACAAAAAACAGGTTTGAATTTGTAAAAAGAACATTTACTTAAAGCTCAGCACATTGAATATTAGAGTAATATCATAATCATAATATGCTGTTCTAAAAGGTTTTCTCCATAGAGACATAAAGCTGTGCAAATTCAAGATTAATCGGAGAAGAAACATCGATATTTGCTATGAAGACCTAATAAAAATTTGATATGATTTTAAAAACAATAACGACAATTATGACAAATTTTTATAACAAAATATTGCACCTACAAACATTCAACCTAAGAATAAAAAAAATGATTTACTCTCCTTATGCTTTGAAACATGCACACACACACAAATAATTGTACTAATAAGTACAATGTCACTTTTCACTCTCATCCATATTTAATAATTATTAAATAATTCAAAAGACAAAATGACTGGAGAGTCTATATATCAAATATTATACCTAATTAATTGCAAAGCACCTAATTGCTTGAAGTCTTACTATAGTGAATACATTAGCTAACTTATTTATAAGACTTGCCCAGCATATATATATATATATATATATATATATATATATATATATATATATATATATATATATATATATATATATATATATATATATAT
>JAQFVV010005283.1:0-17478 GCA_028023455.1 Epiperipatus broadwayi | reverse complement strand
TTTATAAGCCTTTAAATATTGGCTTTACTCATATATGTATGTGAGTTTAAGTGATATAGCCACAGTTCTCTCTTTAATTTATTTTAAGTTTGATTATTTCAACGCTCAACTGTGTGTTAAAAACATATATTTGTAAACTCTAATATTTGTGTTAGTGCATGAAAATACACACGTATAACTACAAAATATATCTATAACATGCTTACTGTAAATCAAACGAATGCCATGAATAAAAAAGGACATTATTTTATAACATCTGTAAGAAGTGGTAGATCTCATAGATCTATTCCACCTTGTTATTTCCACATTTAGCCCGCCCTAAATTTGCATGAGTTTACTTCTTATGAAAATGATCTCTTCGACAAGGTTTGAGAGAGTACTCCGAATAAATCATAAAAAGTTTGACATTCATTTGATGGCTGGTGATTATAACGTGTCTATTTTCATATTAACACAAAATATTAGAGTTTATAAGTTCCATTATATAACTCGTATACCCCCCATTTAATGGGTTTTATATATTTTTTAGGTCATTAATTTATTTAACATTAAATTGTGCTTGGCCACATCAATCATGCCTGGCATATATATATATATATAAATATTTAAAAAATACAGTATTTAAAATCATAAAAATATATATATATATAACATTCTTAGGAGCGCTTAAAGCAGTAACTTGTAGCTGGGTCAAAGTATCACGTTTAAAAGATTATCTTTCCCATAATTCAATCAGATAACAACTTTCCAACAATTCTGTAATATCAATGTTTATTGCCGGCACGGCTAATCAAACGTTGCTTGAACTTACATATTAACATCGCCTTCTTATTTTTCTCTTTATTTTTATTTCTTCCATTTTCCATGGAGGTGACGGCGTTGTTATAATTAAAATTGTTACCATATATGACTTTTGTTATTACCTTCATAAAAGATATAAGTTGATAACTACTGCCATTATTTTTTAATTTTGTTTAGTATTTTAAAACCTTTTAAATAAATAATAAGTGTCTCTTTTGTCCTTTTCCATGCAAATTTGCAAAAAAATTCACTTATATATCCACAGCCAACCCTACATGTCCATTTGAGAAACGAGCATAATTTTTATTTGTAAACAAAGTTTTATCCTTTGAACTTGTTTATTATTTTATTTAATGTAGGTGGTCATAAAGTGCAATATCATACATATTCCTTTATAAAATTTTCCTTTTAATATAACCTACCGGTTGATTTGAAATATATGATATTTGATATCCGCTAATTTTTTATCAGAAGTAATTGAAACAATATTATTATTTTTATATTTATAAGTAAAATTTTTAATAGTATAATAAACATACTTATGATCTGCATCCCAACATTTAACAATTCAGGGAAAGTCTTAATATTTTTAGTTTTATATGATGCATATTTACAAAGGTTATCATTTCTAAATAAAAGGATTTCAAACCTGCCATTATATGTGACAGTGCTTTGATTCATATGGAATATATCCTCTTTTTGCTATTGGTTTAAGATCATATAGTAATCCAGTTTATCCTTGTTTCTGGTTATCTTGAGATCTAAAAATTGAAAAACATCATCAACATATCGACTGTATAAAATAATATCTTTCGATAATGATCTTTTTAAAATATTTTCTTCATATGTAGATATAATAAAATTACACATATCTATTTAACTGTAGGAGTCCCATAGACCACTCATTATTCATTTTATAAATTTAGTGCTTAATTGTATAATTTTTTCTATCAATAAAGTTTAATATATATATATATATATATATATATATATATATATATATATATATATATATATATATATATATATATATATTCTTTATATATATATATATATATATATATATATATATATATATATATAAACAAAACAAGTTATAAATCACAAAAATTACTTTGTAGCTTGGAGACTTTTTGATCACAGAAGGGCTTTACCAATAGCTCCGAACAAATTGTGTTTATTAAGCATTCAAAAGAGAATAAAATTCAATATCTTTTTGTTGTTTTCACCTTCGAATCAAATGATTTTAAAACTAATTGGCTATCATCGTGAAACGCAGTGAAGGTGGGCTAGAAATTAGATCTAAACACTTACTCTAAGAGTGTTTATGAAACACATCTCTATACGTAAATGCATGCATGAATCTTTTAAACATGTAATGTCTTCCAAATTCTGCCTAACAAAAAGAATAGCTATGCAGGTCTAAAATCAGTTCAGTTTAACCACATAGTAAAAGCCTCTGCAATATATATCTTTGCAAAAACCTTCAAGGGTACATTTATGATAAACAAAACAAGTTATAAAAAAAAAGACTAATGTTATTTTAATATTAAAAATATATACTTTAATAAAAAGTTGATAATAAAGGGATGCTTTTTGTTCTCTGCTTTATACAAATAACACATTATCAAATCATTCAGTAAATTTGATGTAATCTCAAGATCTAAATAATACTTTTGCCATATGGATATATGTTTGCCACATTATTTACTTGTATTTAAACAGTTAACATCATATTTGCATGAGCATGACTATGATTTAACATTAATTTATTACTACCTTAACAAAATGTTACAATAATATTATTTTGGAGTCCAGCCCCCGTAAGAAATCAATCAAAAATAGTGGTGCATAACAAGTATAAACTTAATTTTAAAATACTGATATTTTTCCCAAACTCTTTTTAATAGAAATTAAAAAAAAATTGCTTCCCATCAAATGTGAAAAACTAAGTAATTGCTGACGAGTGCTCGATATATAATAATATTATTAATACCTGAGATAAAATAAGCAACCAACCTTAATTTACATAACATTGAACATGAAAGTCCAAATGAGAAGAGCAAAATAAAAACTCATATGCATAAAGAGTAATTACAAGTGAAAAAAAAAAAAGAAATGTCAGCCACAACTAACTTAACCTAAACATTTATATAAATCATCCCATATCCTGAGAAAAATGAAAAATATTTATCTAAGTGGATTGCCATGGTAATCTGGGTATATATATATATATATATATATATATATATATATATATATATATATACATATATATATATATATATATACTCCACACTTTTTGCTATACTTCCAATGTAGCTAATCTACAAAACAAAGTAGATGTGCAGTAAACTTGCACAACAACAAATCAATACAGCCAGCCTTCCAGCAGAAAACGAATACATAAAAACTTGACTTGAGCAGCAGAATAAAGTGAAAACAAGGCAGCACTAAAAAAAATTCCCAAAATCCACACTTGGCAGTTATCATGGCCAATTATTTGATGTCTAATAACAATGCACATATTTTAAACCACCCCCCCATGTGGCAATAACAAATGTTTGAATGAAACCAATTTAATAAGCAAAAAATTATCCTGATAAATAAAGACAGAGAACAATCTTTACATATGCTTTAAATAACTATCTCATACTGTACGCTCGACTTAAAACGTATATAATCCCCCCACCCTGCCTTTTTTTAAAGAAAATAAAACTTTTAACTTTTTAAGCATACAAGGCATAAATTAAGTTTAAATTGAGGAGATCGAACTGGCTAACTATCGAACAGACATATTATATAAGTAGCAATATATAACATTTAAAATACCTATAGATCAATACCAACACAGCATGAACAATACGAAAGTAAATAATATGTTTAGATTTAATATGAGGAATAGCGAAAAAGATAGCATGAAATTATAAAGAATGTCAAACAACAATGGCATATTACACCAGGATTACATTTATACAATTACTTTATTTTAAAGTCAAGAAGTTAAATGCTAATAAGAACAAATGAAAATTTACGAAAATGTGTGGTGAAGATTATTTTAAATGTTACCAGAACCATATTTGGGTTTTTGCAATGGTACAATTCATGACGCCTTGATTGGTTTGCTGATTGGAAATTCATTTGGCAAAGATATCATGCTTATTATGTGAAATACCAATACAGATTGTAGGAAGACCGTTCAACTGTTGGATTCACTTTATCACCCTACAATCTTTAGCATTTTTGCTTGATATAGGTCCGGATAGCAGGCAAAGCTGATGGAACTTAGCCACTTTGTACCTGGTTTGTCCAAAAGAAATTCACTAGTTTAACCATATCACACTCATTCTCCGTTCCAAAAAGAATTACCTCTCCTGTTCCCCAGTTCTCCCCACTATTTATACCTTTTAGACAATCTGTCTATTATGTTCTCTCATTCACCCCCAGACAAACTTACTTCCCTTTCTTTCAATACAATTTTATTTTTACCAAAATCAAACTTTAAGATTTTGTAATCTATTTAGGCTTTAACTTCCATTTTTTTATTAAAGAGACCCACATACTTAATTGCTTAAAAGAAAACTCTAATTTTAATTTAATTCATTAAGAAATGTTTGAAGACTTATCTAAAATAAAATCACATTAAAAATATTCTTCCTCAGAATAATAAAAAATAGAGACAAATGAAAATATTATCTTCTCAAGTTAATTTTAGTTTTCCAACAGATCCCCTACATTAGTTTGTACATATATATTTACCACACATACGTACCTATTTTTATAAAGTATGACAAAAAAATACTTTTATTAATCCACTGTTTCTTTTGATTGCATTTACTTTAGTAAATTATTTCTACCTGAGTACCTAATTTCAAGGATCTAAACAGATAATAAAACACGCCATATGTCTACTTAAGTAAAATTCTGTTAAACATACTTTTATACAGACAGAAACCAGGTTTGACATACTGGTTGGTTTGTGTGTGTAAGAGTGTGATGTATGGGTCTGACTTCCATATCCATTGGCTTTTTTTCCAAAAGTTAATGAGGAAAAAATGTTTAAAAATTGTACTTTGCTACAGGTAAGAGATAAAAATATGCACATAAATTCATGCATAATGTCTAATTTACTGTAAAATTGATTCAATTTCCCTCTTTTTATATATGATTTTAACCTACTTCTCTATCTTTATGTAGTACCCTTTCATTTTTTTTTTATATATAGTCATTCCAATTCAATTACTTTATTTTTCCCTGTTCATCTAAAGTTGTTAATATGTGTACCTTCCTAGATACCTTCCCAGGATCAGGAGGCACATAATGTTTCTTATATTTTTTGGATTCAGTAATAACCTCATCATTCTAGGTATATGCACCTTCGAGATTTTTTTAATCAATTGTCATCCAATAAGCATGTCAGACCACCATCATCATCAACCTCGCTGCCTAATCTTATTTTTAGTATCCATAGTGGCATATTGTGTCGTTATCATTGTTATCATCTGTCCATCTGAATACTTACAAGCACTCAAGACCTTATCTTATTCACACTTGTCTCAAGAAGAATTGTGCATACATTACTTGATAGTTGCCTTAGTATTTTCTATGCAATATTGAATATAACAAAACATGATTTACAATAATTAAAAAGAATAAAAGATTATTACATAACAAGATACATGTGAAAAAAACTAAGGTTTACATAAAGGTTTCCGAAGGATATTAAGAAAACATACATGAAACCACTTAATAGTTATGAGTGAAAACATATAAAGAAAGGGGTTAACTGTTTTAAATTGGTATATGACTATACATAAATTGGACTTATTTGATTGAGAGTATTATATCCCATGTTGTGATAGAAACATGTTTCTTAAATACAATTTGATAGATGAGATTACAATATGAAATTTGTAGTAATAATATTTATTTAGTATATCAGCACAGCTAGATAAAATGACCATCTGGGTATAGTATTCTGGTGGAAGTTATCCATGACTTATTCTTATATTCAGTGACATCTACAGGTACCATTGATCATCTTGGTTGATAGGTATGAGCCACTGGTTTTATTATGGGGAGGAGATCCAATTCAGATAAATCTTTTGATGCAAGCTGGTCATTATATATGGAGTAGCAAACAATTTCTGTTTACTACTCTGGTTACTGTTTCCCAACTTTTGCTGTTAGAATGGGATTTTTGTCTCTGTTGAGCTGGTTCTGTCGCTAAAGGGCATGGTGGAAGGTGGATTGTTATAGAAAAATATTATTTTCGTTGTATCAGTATTGTTCGGGACATAAAATCAGATTCCATGCCCATATGAGTGTATTATTTGTATAGAAGGTATGTCATATTATATTTAATACATATAGTTTTTCAGCTGGTGAGCAGAGTCAATTGTTTATATTGGTGAAAGATCTATTGGTGAAATATATATTTTAAAAGGTGAGTGGGTTGGTCAGCTTATTTCCGGAGTAGCTTTTAATCTTTCTAGTTTTGATTATCTTCAGTTAGTCATTTATTTTTTGTTGAATCCGGTGGTATTCTGCTTTCTCTTGAGCCATATTTATGGAAGAAGGCAAAGAATGAGTGTTGCCATGATTTGGAAGAATGTTTGATCCATGAATATTTGTGAGTAGTGTGTTTGGAGATGCTGATCTGTGATATTTATATTGTTTATAATTGACTCTGAATGAAAGTGGCTGAACTAATTAAAGAATGTGTTGTCATAGGAAAATTATATTCCTGATGAGGAGTTACCTGTTTAAAATCAATAACAAAAGCAATTATCATTGTTTACCATGTATTAGCAAGATAATGGACTCGTGTAGATTTTTACTAGGTGGTCGACTTAGGATCTTTGGAGCAGAGAGAGAGCTGGACTGATTCAGCAAGCCTGTATCACTGGTGAATTTATTCGCATTTGAATATCTCCTAGTGGCTTGTCTAGGTTTGGCTTATAGCTCTTTTGAGCTTAAAGCTACTTGATTGGTAAATGCAACGTATTGCAGGGCGGGGCATGTTTCACATGAATAACAGTGGAATTTTAAGTCTTTTATATAGACATAGAGTGGGAACTCCTGATTTAAATTTGTTTTAGATTACGATGAAAATAAATTTACGCCTTGGGTAGTTTAATTTGAAATTTGAATAGCTCATTAGAATAAACTGCGGGTGGCATATTCACTAGATATATTTCTTGAATGTGCAAATAAATTTACTAAATGGTTCCATCATGGCTTGAAAATGATGTCTGATTATAGAGATGGGCATATGAATTTTTAAATTCACGCTATTATATTTTTTTGGTAATCTTTGATGATGGTTAACATTGCATAATCATAGAGAGAGTTTTGATATCGTAATTTCGAAATATCCTCATTTGAAGTAGATTGAAAATTCGCCATTTATTAGATAGCTCAGATATTTATGTTCACCAATGAGTTGAGCAGTTTACAATAATCCATTTAGAGTTATGCATAAAGGAAAAGGTGTCTAGGAAATTTACATATTGTATATGTTTGAATCTGTAGAAGCAAATATTGTAGAACAAGGGGGATATAAGCTTTTTTTTTGAAAGAAGTAAATAACCTTTCATAACATCATGTTTAAAATACTCATTAATCATTTCTAGTGCATTATTATTCCAGTTCATGGGGACATAGTTCTGATTTTTATATATTTTTAGATGCAATTTCTTTCATGTTATTTCGCTAGATTTTCTTCTGTTAAATCAGAGCGTTTTTTTTTTTTTGATGTTGACTTAAAGGGCTTTAATTCAATTTCATAATTGATGATATGTTGTTTTGTAGGTGCTTGCATAATTTTTACTGTGATTTGAAGCTTTGAATGCTAGTGGAGCTTATTCTTGGTACCAATTATTTTATTACTTGACTCGTCTGTTACTAAATTTACTGTCCAATTTTGAAAATTTAATCGTTTATTAATATATTTTTTAAAATATGAAGTTTGTTTAAAAAATGTTTTAAGGTTGTTAAACTTTGTTTACTACGTATACATTGTAGCTTTCGGCTCATTTCAAAGGTTTATTTCAGATTTTAGACTTAGTTGTAAAGTAAAAGCTAGGGAAAATTTCTTTCATTAACATTTTTTTCTTATTGGTGACAAAGCTTTGTAACCAATGCTAAATTTGAATTAGTCATATTCTTATGGATTGCAAGTAATTTTACTTAGTATGCAAACTAAACACTTGAACCATAAAAGTTTATAAGCAAAAAAAAATATTTTATTTAGTAGTGATTTATAAGGTAATTTAAAAGCCAAATACAATTATAAAGGCAAGTTATAATCCAACACACATTTAAAGATTAATTTTAATAGCTTGCAGATCTAAAAAACAGCGGGGGCGACATAAAAGTATGAAACTACTGTGAGCAAAATGAAAATTGTGACCATCACAATTTTACACTACTAACTTAAAAATACAATAATTAATAAAACTGAAATTGTATAGAAAAAATCAAGAATTAAACCAAAAGAATTGAGCGCAACGAGTTTAGTTAGGAATTGTATCTGTGTACAAAGCGCATATGTAGATTTTATTTGAAAATTTTAATTATAGGTTAATTATTATTCAGTAACTATCATAAAGTTATCTTGTTATAAAAGCTCATTCTTGGTTGGTTAAATTAACGGTTTCAAGAATTATTTGATATAATGCAATTTTCAGCCGAAGATTCTTGTTTGAAGTTGCGTCTTGAAACAAAAGGGGCTGTTATGCATTTTTCATTATTATTCAAAAAAAAGGTTTTTTTCTTTTTTTCTTTTTGGGAGAATTTCAATGATTATTGAAAATACTAAAAAACATGTTATATTTGTGAAATAGGATGAAAATAATTTAAAAAACAATAGGTAATCAAACAATTAAAATATTGACAGCAATGTTTTGTGGATCAATCATTTAGAGGAGGATCCAGAGAGTATAAAGTTACTTCTGTGTTTTAATCAGTCTATCCGTCATCAAAGAATATGCATCAATGGGGAATCTACAAAAACCTCTGCGGGTATATAAGTGTTAGAATCAATACAAAAAAATCAAAGCTTAGTATTATTTTTCCTATTCTGTTTTCGGATTGAGAACCTTCGTCAAAGTGTATGGTCATGGTTGTAATAATGTATCGGAGTAAATCATACAGTAGGGGAATTCTTTCTTGACCAAAAGTTGACCAACTTCTTGATTTTTCTTTCATCCAAATTTACCCAATTTATCAATGATATGCAATTAATGAAGCTTTAACTGCAGAAAAAAAATTGCTTCAGAAAAATTTAAGAAACGTGTTCTATGAGACTATCAATTTAATTACATTAAATTTAAAAGATTTGAAAAAAACAGGCAATACTAAACGTTGATAAATTTTTATTTACAAGGGAAACACTAAAAGAGCTTAAAAACTTGCATATTAATACAAAATCTATTAAAAAATATTATTACCAGATTCTATGAAACCAACAAGTAAATTTTTAAAGCGTGATGAGGGAAATATGATCCCATTTGAATGTCCTGGGTTACTGGAAAGTGAAAATAGAAAAAGAAATATAGCAAAGTTTTTAAGACAACCAAGCAATAATAATGCACTGATTTTGATTGTAATTTACTTAACACTGTTTTATATATGATACAAGTGAAATGAGTAATAAAAGGATCCTACTAAGAAACATATTATTGAAAATACATCATATGCTAATATAGTTCTAACCGAAGAGTACCCAAATAATACAATCTCAATGATATTATTACAAATTCAGTTAAATAAATCCCAACATATTAATATGTAAATCTATGCTAAATATGATCAACGAAGTTATTATTCATCTGCAATGACAATATATTGTTAAAAATGAGTATTATGATGACAGGCAAATTATTTTAAGCGGTCAGTATGGATGATACATTAGAGACTTTAATTCAACCCATCCTGTTGTTATCTAAGCAAATGTTTTTTTGGCTTTTTATTATACCGAGAAAAATATTATATTAGCTGTTACAGATAAATTAAAACTTCTTTTTCCTTTTCCAGTATAACACCGTATATTGTGAAAAACTGAACCAAAGAGTTATTTACAACATATATACAGAAGTTTTTGAATCATCCAAATGACATATATGTCATGATTGAGTGCTTATGAAGCGTGCACTATAGAACAATTTGAAATTTTACAAAGACAAGATAGTTGATATAGTGATTTTAAACAGACCTAAAGTTCTGAAGGACGAATTAAAATTTGTTACATAACCTTTGATAAATACCATTTACAAAACTTATTGAGGCTTTTTACACTTCGTTAGCGATTTTCCTTAATTTGTCGTAATTAATAATGTTAGTCACCATAAGTGAAGCAAACTGTGCAAGGACCTAAACGTCTATCAAAAAGAAATAGTTTTTAAATCGGATATTGAACCATACAATTAAAGTAAGAAAACCTTCAATGATCGATCATTTAGGGGTATACCACTGGCAATGTTTGATAAAAAACGGAACACAAGATAATACATAGTGAGTAATTGCCTAAATCATTTTTTCAAAGTAATTGTCATGATCAAAAAACCTTCAATAATGCAACACCAAATAATACTTCTATTAATCAACTTAAATATCCCAATGATGTCCTTCAGACAAGCTTGAAAAGCACTGAATTAAGCTGATGTTTGATACATTTATGTTATAGAATCTTTTATTAAAATTCTGGACTCAAATCAATTACAAGCGTGGTCAAAGGAAAAATTATTACAATCTATTTAACTCTTCATCACGTTATTAAGATGTTTAACAAATCTCCAGTTCCTCAGAGAGCAATTTGGAATCTGATTCTATATGGATTTTGAAGATTTATCATCACAGTTACAAAAGATTAAGAGATGTAAGTATGTGCCATCAAACATTGATATTAAGTCAGTGTCATCCTTTCTAATCAATAATTTCTAAGAAAGAGTGTTTCTGATGGGAATAGATGTTCATCGTATATAGCTATATTTTTTTTAGCATAAATAAAGCGGAAGAAGCCCACCCATAACAAAAAAATCGATCATAAATATTAGGTCTAATGATTGTCTTCAGAATTGTTTAAAGTGAATTTAAATCGTCCAGTTTCACTCAAATGTGCTTTTGACAATAATTCTATTGATGGAGTTAGCGTTCTGATGCATCTGAGATTCCTACTAAGCAATATGTGAGAATTAATAGAATCTGCGCGGATACTTTAATTGATCCTCTAGAAAAGTATCATGCTGTGTTATTTTTATTTTTATTATATGATAAATATTTGTTTTTCTATTTGTTGATGCTTATTCATGTTTTCTAAATTGGATGCTTTAAAAGTAATGCGCACTGAATAATTGCAAATTAGAGAATTGATGATATTACTACCATTTGCATAAAGAGTTTGTTATCTAACAATGATATGTTTGTATAAGTATGTTGTGCTTCATTTTGAATCAACAGACCTTGCATTATTAGAAAAGTTATGGCAAGTTTGAATCTTTTCCACTTTCTTCAATAAAGTCATTAATCTTTCTTCTCATGCTGTTCATATTTTATCATGTTTTCCAGTTACTTTCTGTTTTAAGATTTGTCTTTTGAATAATTACATGATTTTTGTTACCACTTCAACTTGAATTTTTATGTAATTTAAAAGTTTATCCTTCAATACGTTCACATAGGGTTTTCAATTGTTTTCAATGTTATTTGTTTATATATATTGTTTTAACTTAAACTGCTTTTTAACATTCCTGTTTGAGGATTTTAATAATATTGGTTATGATGAGTTTAATCACAAATATTTTCATTTATTAATCATGTATTTGATGTGTGCACATTACTCTTTGTCCTCTGATTTATGTCCCTTTCTACCAATCAACACTCCACCTTAACTGTTTTTCTATTTTTATTCACTATATCTACCTTTTTACATTGACCAATATTTATCTCAAGTTTCCTCTTCTGATTCAATTACATGTTCTTATTGCATCTTCAAAAATTTATTCTTCCTTTTTCTCAATATTCTTCTTTACTTCATGACTATGATTTGAATTATTGCTGAAATTCGTTGTTCCGAAGCAATTGTTTTGAATATTATGATTTTGTTTGTATAAAATTAATATCTCTTTTATCTTTGAATGTGTAATGTTGATTTTACTCATTTCACTTTATCGGCATTAATACAGCCTATACTAAGAGAAAGCCAGAGGACCAACAGTCCTCTCGAGCCAAATTGAGCACCTTATATGTTTGAAAAATCAACATTTTCTTCACCAAAATCAATGAGCAGCACTGCAAAGATTATCCCTCTAAAACAACTCTTTTTTTTCAATACTCTTATTAATTCTTGCAATGATTATCTTCATTTTACAAAAAAATCAAACATAATTCTTTTGGCAAACTCATACTTTTTGAAGATGATGATATAAGCTGGGGTCTTTTTTAACAAAATGAGAACCCACATTGCATGAAAGCTGCTAAAAGAGGTAATTCATAGCATTTGGTGATTCTTATAAGATTGGTGCTTTGTTTAACTTATCACAGTAAAATTATGTGATTCTTGCCTTATACTTTCAACAGGAGTTAAAGAACAAGTCACACAGGTGAGCTGGCACAAGTGGAATACTTGAGTGCAGAGGTCTCAACTTAAACTTGGTAACATACCTATACAGCAGCTCATCCTGGTCTGCATGCAGTCCTTGGCAAACTTCACAAAGTGATTTTAAAGTTTTTGTATACTAATTATCCTTAATACACTTAATTATCTTGCTGCAGGCTCACCTAAACATGAGGGTCTACACCCCATTGCCATGCAGCAATATTTTCTTTGGAATAATAAAATTATAATTTTTCTGAAAAATTCCATGTTGAATCTCAATTATTTTCCTGTTAACAGTGATTGGCTGAATTTATAATCATGAGCAGCACAGTGATCAAGTTCTGTTACAAACATTCAGCTGTTGGTTTTGAGCAAAAGCTTACAGTTAAAGTGACAGCTCTTTTCAAATTAATGGTTGAATACATTTGTACAACATAGAAAATCAAAAACTTTTCATAAGGTCCATTGACATTATAAGTCCTTTTCAACCACTCAACAGACTCAATGCATATGGTTCAGTTATTTGCAAAGGCTTGATATACAATCATGTAATATTTCCCATTACAATTTCTAATCTACTTTTGAATAGAAAAATGTTGTATCTTTAAATATTTAATGAATTAAGGTAAATTCTTTCTATTTAATATTGAATTTATTCTTCAGTACTCTCTCTTCATCTTTAATTTCATTTTATCTTATAAGGTTAATTTTTCCTTAAATGTATATTATAAATTATCTATAAATCTTCATGCTATATATTAATAAAGAAATCCATCTGTTCCATACATGAATGATAATATTACATATTTTTTTTCTTTAAAGTAAGATTTCTGATCCCACTAATAATCCCTGTCTAATAAGATACTTTCTAATAGTTTGAACTAAAAAATCCTTCAGCTTTTACACTATCCTCTGTTTGCTAAACATTTTTTCACTCTTCACAGCTAAAATTCAGAAACTTAATGACTATTCTTTAAATCTCTACTTCTTCAGACTGCAACAATGAGATAGCTCCAAATCATCCTTCATAATATAAATTTGCCAGGAAAAGTTAATTCTTGATGTATATACAAATATATATACACACATGTATATAATATATATATATATATATATATATATATATACACATATATATATATATATATATATACATATATATATATATATATATATATATATATATATATATATATATATATATATTATATTCATTTACATGTTTTTAATACATGTTATTTGTTTAATTTTACTTATTTTACACTTTTAATTTAAAATCTACTTTCTCAAGTAAATCATTCATGTACTTTAATTCAATTTTTTCTATTTTACTATAGTGGATTTTCAGCAACTAGGCCTGTGAAAATGCACACATCTGCATTTAGACTTTAAGTAACCTTGGTTCATCAACATTCACTTAATATGCTGCATAACTTTAAAGTACAATTTCAATCTCATTTTTGAGAATTAATCCAGCTTTGATCCCTAATAATTCTATTTAAATGATGTTTGATCCCACTGATACCCACCTTTAAAATTAATTTCTTTTTGTTAAATTGACACATTTATAAAAATGAACTTAATCTCTGATCATTATATTGAAACATACGATCAGAAGGTAAATCGAATCTTAGATTTCATAGTAAGTCATTTAAGAACGCAATTCAAACCCTATTTACCCAGCAATGAGACTTTTTCTATTCCAAACCACATAAATTTTAAGTTATTTATTTGGCGTTTGTTTAAAAAGAATTTAATGTAAAGAGTATGAGTATAAATGCCACAAATCGTGATTTATTTAATATTCGTAGGTGTGGTTTGTGGATTGCATATTAGCTCAATTAAAAAGTTTCAATTGGATTGTATATTTTCTTTTAAATTTTAATTGTCTTATACAAGGTCATTTAAAAATGCTGATCAAGAGTCACATTCCTTTGATCAGTATTTTAACTAAAACTTACTTGTACAAAATGTATGAATAATTAATTTGTACTTTGGATAAACTTAAGATAATAAATTTATATTTTTGTATTCACGAAGTCCATGTAATTAGTTTTATTGATTTAGAATCATGTATTAAATTTAAAAATAAATAAAAAGAACCGAACAATGGAAAGACAAAAGCATTAAAACTCTTATCAAGAAAGGCAATTACTATTAGATACTAAAACTAGAGAATAAGTGATATTGGGGGAAAATCATGCTTAGTTTTAAAAACAAAGAAATAAATTGTAGCCATCTTTGATATTTGATAGAGACTTTAACTTTTGACTTGGTTGTAAGTTGACCAACTGCTTGCTATAGGTTTGCAGTTGTTCTGAAAGAGAAATCACTTCAACCATTATTAAGAAGTTTTCCGTTCGTAAATTAAAATAATGATAAAATAAGTCCATGAAGCTTATCCCTGTTCTAAGCCTATTTGAACTTTTTCATCTCGTTTATCTGTATTTGCTTTCCATAGTTTGTGGCTTCCAAATCTCATTTTTGAATTTACGAAAGTGGTATTTTAAGAAATTCAAAATGTGCTGTGCCTTTGTCATTTTTCATATAATACCACATCATAAGACGGGGGGTGTCGATTTGTTTGTTAATGGTAATTTCTTTTGTTACATGGACTTTTTGAACTTTCTCCTGTGTAATAATTGAAGTTTAATTTCATATCCCATTTAATTGCATGTAAATTTCTTTGTTTTTCCATTTGAGAATGTTAAGTACAAAAACTTGTCATAAATTTCTTCTTAAATAGTTTGGGTGTTTCTAGTTTTCTAGATGATAATTATTAATATTTGTGTCAATTTTCAATAATCCAGTATTTGTGAAATCACATTTATATTTTTACTAATGCTTTATTTTTCCAGCAACAAAACTGATGCTATAATAATATTTTCAACTCTAATTTTGCAGTCAGTATAATTCATCCCATAATATTTATTATTTTCATTTTAAAAGTAATTTTCTTTTATCGTAAATAAAGGTTGTTCATTTATGTTGATGAGAAATACCTAAGTATTTTATTGCTTACTTTGTTATGATATTTAATTTGATATTCTAAATCTTAAATACTTGTATGTTAGGTTTAAACTTAATATATTTTTTTATATATTATTACGGATATAAGACATATTTAATAATTTATTAGTATGGTTACTTTTTGATAATCGTTAAGATAGTGGTTTTGATGAAATTAATTAATTGTTACTTTTTACGAATGTTTGATTTTCGCCTTCTGTTAACATTCAGATGCGCAGATTTATGCATTCTGTTATGGAGAAGATAGTCATTGAGGGATAAAATGGTCTAGATAATTTGGCTTTGAAATCTACTTCTTATCACTTTGACAAGATGGTATAATTCAAATGCTTTTCACTGTTTATACGCCTCAAGGGGGGGCCCACCGTGCAATGAAATATGGAGAGAAAGAAATCTTCCTCCAGTAAATTCTTGATCAAACCGGAAAAAAAAAACGATCCCCGCTTATTATATGTTTCTAATCTATTTAAATCTATTATGACTTGTTAATGTAAGTGATGTCAGGATTCTGTCCATGTTCATAAGTTATTATTAAAGTAAAATTTTAATCACTAAAACTCACTAGTACAACTGTATTGGATTTAGATTTTTATATAAATCGCCTTCCCATTTATTTGATACAAAATGGCTTGAATCCATCAAATAAAACAATGAAGATACTTAGAGCAACATTTTATGCATCAATGACTGGGATTCCTATATCAAATTGAAAATATTAACATTAAATAATATAAATATTATTATGAGCGAGCTATTCTGTACAAACCTACCATTATGACTGGTTGCACTCCATTATAAAATATTATTTTTTTACTTTAACTAGTGTATTAATAGATATTGTTTTGTTCTAATAATTTATTAAAAATTTATCTAACCTAATTTTATCTCTCTTGCATTATTGATTTATATCTGTAGCTTGTCACCTACGTCTGTATCGACACCAAGATATACATTGAAATTATTAGGCTTAATAATATTCCTACTATAAGGATCAATGAAATAGCTGATTGTAGGTAATTTAGTCTGTGTTTTCGATGAGCTAGTAAAGGGAAACCTCAGTACTGGTAATATTGTCATCGGTGGGTCATGCCAGGGTTTTGGGTTTGAATTTGGTTTGTATTTTGGAATTTATTCCTAGACGTGGACTGGGTTCGAATTCGGATTACTGTGTGTGATTAAGCATGGTGATTTTTACCGGTACAATAAATCACAAAAATGTTCAATACTGTGAGGCTTATTATCTCATTAATGAAGCAATAGTGCCTATTAATTCAAGTCTTAACTTGACAACATTTAATCTGCTGAAAAAGTTTATATTGTGGGGTCTGGAGCCAAAATACTTTGATTTCCTGATTAAAATAAATTTAAATGCATTACCCACTTGTAGTTTTTTTAACAAGAAACTGTGAATTTACTTCAATTAATGGTCTATTTGGTTTATGTCGCAGAGATGAAGACACAATTGAACACATTTTTGGTGAATGTAGTTATTTGCAAGATTTTAGATATTTTATTAGCTTTATTTATGAACATAAAGGCTCATCAATACATGTATTGATACAAGCAATTAAAGCTAAAGTTTTTGCTGATATTAGAAATGCCACTTTTTAATATATAGTTTATCGTTAACTCGATGTGATATTCTTTTTTTAATTCTAATTGCACAGTTCCTATGAATATTATAATTAGAAAAATCAGAACGATAAAAGAAAGAGACAATATAATATCACCACAAGATTTATTTATTAGCACATGGGATCTTATCAACGTTTGAAGACCAGGTTGCATATTATAAATCATCTTTTATTTTAGAAAACACACACATACACACACATATATATATATATATATATAATTGTATTTTTATTTTATTTTTATATTTTTATTTACTTGGGTTACCTTTACTTGTTAACACTTGGCAGATTCTGGCTATTGAACTTTAATTTGCTTATTGTTTTTATCATACAAAATTATGGATTTATTTACTTATTTATTTATTTTCCTGGTTTAATAAAGTTTGTTTTCGATAAAAAAAAAGATTTAGCTATTTA
>JAQFVV010005282.1:0-17536 GCA_028023455.1 Epiperipatus broadwayi | reverse complement strand
AGTGACACTTTCAAGGGATCCATTTTCAAGGCAGCCATTTTATTTTTCATGGACATGTTTTCACACATGTGATTTTTCATGTGCCTTTGTCCAAATCTTGCTTGGATGTACCTTGGCCAATTTTTTGAAGCTCCATGTCGAATAGGGAAGCATGGTGATTGATTGGCAATTTTTAAAATGTAATAGCAATTCAGATGACTTGTAACCTATTTACTTCGATCACATATTTAAAGAGTTCTGGCAGTCTGAAGTTCAGACACCTTCATACAATACTGTAGAAAACTTTGAACTGTAAGCATCAGGATAAAGTACATAACACCAAGCAGGCCATGAGCAGTGGCATCGACTGCCACCAGCTTAAATGACATTTTTTCTGTGCTTTTACATAGAAATCCAAACTGGAGGAAGCTGCACAAATGGCATATTTATGCACTTTTGCATATAAATAATGCCATCAAGTGGCTGACACTGGCTAATAGAACAGTACCTATATCTTTATGAAGTATTATAACTTTATCTTCTTATTGCATTGCCAAATCTATATAATATTAATATCATTTATGTTCTTTAGTCCTTTTTACAATGCTTTTTGCAGTTAAGATTTGGAAATATAAATATAAGTTCTAAAGAAGATTGCCAGGGCAATTAAAACCATCAATAGTGAGTTGTAAAAAAGCATTGTAAAATATAATAAAGAACATAAATGATATTAATTGTAATAATACAAATTATTTATTTCATATCTAGACTATATTAATATTAATTAATTATTTAATAATAAACTAACTGTAATCATGAGACTTAGTATATAAACATTCAGTAAGGTACCCCTTTTTAACATTAAGTATATACCAAAAGTATACCCTGAATGGCATAGGAATATCACAAAACACTGTTTCACTAAAATATCAATGATACTACCATGTCTAACAATTAACAACTTTTTAAAATGTACCAGGAAGCAAATTTAATTTATTATTTGATAAATATGTGTGTACACACTTATTAACACCCACCTCACTTTTTATTTATTTTATCATTAATTAATTTATTTTAACATAATAAATATATAGTCATTTTAATTTGATTATTAATAATTATAAAAGTATTAATTTTTATTAATTATAACTACTGATTTAAAATACTTTACAGGATTTTAACTCTTATTAAATAGCATAGTTTTTATTTCAAATTTATATCCTATAGATTATATCTATTTAAAGAAAATGAATGCAAGTTTAATACTAAAAAATAGTACATTTTAATTTCTCCTACAAATTAAATAACATGTTTTTTACTAATCATTATATAAAATATATTTTTTTTTACCAGAATTGATTATTAACTACAGCCATATAATGATGCAGAAAAATAGAAAGGCTACAATATATATACATATATGTTGATACAAAGATTTTCATGGCACTTATAAAAGATATACTTTGTGGGCTCGTCCATGTTAAAAAAAATTTAATATTAATATACTGATATTTTGACTTGATCACACAAGTCATCTACTGGGTGATAAATGATAAAAAGATGGTTTTAGAAGCACTATAATCACTTATTTGAAAATAATGTCAAAGTTCCACTAATAGCAAAAATGTTAAATTAAAATATGTTTTTTTAAAAAACTTTCCAAATAGAAGGAAGTTTGCATGTATCATCTTGCTTATTGATACAATCTGATCTTTTTAGTATCTTAATGGATTCTCTGATTTTACACTGGTAGAGATCATCACCTCTGGATATGATCCTGGTACTAGAAAAATCATCAGCACTCTAATTCCATACTATAGATTCAGATCATAAAATTGATTTTTCTAGTATCAGGATCATATCCAGAGGTGATAATCTCTACCAGTGTAAAAATCAGAGAAGCCATTGAGATACTAAAAAGACCAGATTGTCAATAAGCGAGACGATACATACAAAATTCCTCCTATTTGGAAAGATTTTTTTTAAAAAACATATTTTACTTTAATATTTTTGCTATTGGCAGAACTTTAACATTATTTTCAAATCAGTCATTGTAGTGTCTCTACAAGTGTCTTTCTTACCATTTATCAGCAAGTAGATGACTTGTGTGATCAAATTGAAATGTTGGTATATTAATATCAAAAATTAATTACACCTGGGTCTCTTATTGTGTGGATTTTTTAAATGCGATTTTGAAGTTATGCAATTCATGTTTCTTCTTAATATCTTTTTATGTGGTTTTCTTTTATGCAATAAAGAAGTTCATATTTCACTTAAAATTGGGATTTACCCAATTTTACATACACACATTAAATTTTACATACTTTAAATGCCTGTTGGAAAAAGGTTTGGCAATAAATTTAGATATGATAGAAGATTTAGAAAAAGATAATGAAACAGAAGTGGAATCTCTTCGCTTTCACTGCAAAAATGATTCGAGAAAGTCTTCAACTTTCTAATCAATTGGAAAATCATTTTTTGTTAATTGCACAAATTATGAATGAGCTCTTAAATTCCAAGAGCTAAATAGTTGTACATTTGTGTTATGTATGTCTATGTTTATATTTTCTTTTATACACATATATTGAAACAGTAAGGTCTGCTTTGCAGATCTTCGTTTCACCTTTTCTCACGTTTCCTACCCTCATACCTTAGTTTGAACCCCAATCTATTGTAGTGTGTCTGCCATATGCTTATACACCGAAAATCCTGCCTAATTTTAAACCACAAGTACAACGCTCGTGGTATATATATAACTCATTCCCAAATAAATAAGATTATGGATTATGTAAATGTTCACATAATTTCGATTTATTTAAAAGTAGGTTATATAGGTCATAATTGCGCACACACTATGATATGCATTTTAAAACATATCAAAATTATAAATCGTTAATTAAAGTTATTTTGTTTGAATCTATTTACAAAAATATATTATAGTCATAATATATTTTTGATTTAAAATAAAATTCATATTCATTTAGTAAATAGATTCAAATATTGCAATTTAAAAAGTAAAATAATTTTCTTTTAATTTAATAAAAGTCATTCCAAATATTTCTGTTAAAATAAATGAGGGACAATAGTTTAATTATTTAATGTTATAAGCTTATCTAGAAATACAGCAGATGTCCATAAGGTTTTCTTTAATTAGTAAAAGTAATTTTTAATTAAATCCAGTTTGTAATTCAAATATCGACAAGGAAATTAACAATAGAAATTAATTAAAAAATTTTGTTTAAATTCCTTTAGACATTCAGATAGATTAATTACATCTGATAAGTCTGATATATTTTTGTAATGCTCCAGGGCAGTTCTATTGTTTATTTCCACTATAAAAAGAAAGGGTTTTCTTTTTGTTCACCATTCTGGTGTTTCTAATGAAATGTTTCTGGTCATTTGCTGATGAAATGTTTCTAACCAAAAAATTATTCTAGTTTTGCTGATGAAATGTTTCTAACCAAAATTATTCTGGTGTTTGTAATGAAATGATTTTAGTCATTTTCTATTGAAAATATTCTAGTAAAATATTCTTCAAAATATATTTTCCTGAGATTTTAGCTACGTGACTGCGAACTTATATTTGAAATAGGATTTCATCACCAAATTAATTTACCATGTTTACTACACCTATTGCTAACCGTGACATGACTGAGTAGAACCAGCAAGAAGGCTATTTCCTATGGGAATGGCCAGCTGCTGCTCTAGACCATCGGAAGCTATCACATAGGGAACCCCGGAACTGCTGCTGCTGTAAAAAATATGAACAATTCCAGTTTTGCTGCTGAATTGATAAAACCTGCCGAACATCAATCTACCTGCAAATGCTTCTCCAGAGGTAACCCAAATTAACCCAAGAGCTCTTGTGATTCCTAACTAACATGCTATAGCTATTTTAAATTTTTTCTTTTTATGTCACATAACTTCATTATGTATTCTTTTAACATGTTCTAATATAATCGACAGTTTTTGCTCTCTATCCTTGGGTTAATATTTCTGATTTATTAAGCTTTCTTTTATTTTTATTATGATAATGTGTCAAGAATCGTCTTTTGTGAGTGAATTATTCCTTTGTTGAAAGTAAGATGCCACTATTAAGGCATGTTTTTAAATTTATAATAATTCCCAATTTTATTATCTTGCAAATCACTTGTTGGAGAGTGATTCTAATCTTCTTAAATATATATAATAATCACATGGTTTAAAATCTACATGTTATTGATTTTAACCTAATATGAGAACATGTGCGATGAGGTCAATGATTTAAATGTGTCCCCAAATGCATGATTGTGTAAATAAACCTATGCTTTCTTTTCAAACCATAAACATGCATTCTCCTATTTTCAAATGCAGTGTTCTACTTTAATTACAAAGTTCATCATTGCGTCGAGAATGTGCCGGACCCTTTTAAATGAATTTCTGGGAATTTGATTGGGCATTTTCTCTTAATCCAAGTAAAACCCATTTAGTATGTTTTATATACATTAGTTTAGTATTGCTGGTAAATGAATTGGTTGTTGAGACCGCTGTTTCGCTTTCCAAGGATTTTAAACGGCTAAGTCCATTCTTTCTTCGCTTGCTGCAGTTCCGGGCAGAGTGTGTCCACAAATGTCACACCTGGGAATTAAATGCAGTCGTCACCCAGTTGCTAAGTTTCGGCTGTTTTAGCTGATAACACTTTCCTACAGGTTAGTGGCAAGCTGCCCTCCGTAGTCACTCCAAATATTCACTATTGTTTTGTTAATATATTTATTTCTACAAAGCATCCAAGTGACTTAACGTGTCACACCCTCCATCCTTTAATAAATTCATTACTAGCAATACTGACCTCCCATCTGCTTTAGTTATTATTATCAAATAAACGTCTTGATCACATCCCCACTTTATTGCTTAGGAAGCTTTTGTCCATGCTATTCTGAAATCAATAAATATTATATAACCCGTAATATCAAATATTTTTATTAAACTGTTATAATTACTCAAAGCACCTCGCATGTTCCCATCACTTTTAAGCACATTATCGTAATGCTATTAGCCCAAGGGATAGAATATATAATTTTGTTTTAAAACCTTTTTGTATTATATTGAAATGTAATGCCAACAATTATTTAGTAACCGTCCCTGTCTCATATAAGCAGATACTGGCATTATATATATATATATATTTCTATATAAATAAATTTTTGAAATCATTTAAAACTAATTTTGATCTTTTATTTTATTGATTCCTATCACTGTCTCGGTCTATATATCTATTTTTGCATTTCTTTTGTACATCCATAGACATTAATTAGCAACCCAAACTTATCTTAGTATAAGTCTTTTGTTTCTCCCTGACCACCAGGCACATTAAAAGGTTGTACTAGTAGTAGCATCAGATGCGTTATCACGTAAGGTGACTATGAAATTTGGACTTTAGATTGAACTTAGTATATCTAGAAGAAACCCCTCCTGAGATGTTCAGTTTCATGTGTGGGTTTGAATTCATACAGTGTGTTAGCAAGATAGACGATTCTGACTGTTACAATATACAAAGAGAAACTTTTAGACAGAAAAAGTTACAAGTAAAAATACTTAAGAACTTTTAATTTCTGCTTAAAAAGAATGTATCTTTAAAATGTGTATATTTATATTTTCTTTTATACACACACACACACACACATATATATATATATATAGAAAACTTTTAAACAAAAAAAAGTTACCAAGTAAAAATGTTTAAGAACTTTTAATTTCTACTTAAAAGAATGTATCTTTAAAGTTCTTAAATATTTTACTTGTAACTTTTCTAATCTCAAATTTCTCCATATATATGTGTATAAAAGAAAATTTAACTGTTAGTCATTATTAACACATTCGCGAAAGCATGTTATATATATAGTTGCACTCGTGGAAGTGCATTCTCTAACAACTACACATAACAGTCTGGTTATCGCAAGCATCATAAACAATTACTAAAATCATCATCTCAAAGTTTTAATTACTGATTATATTGTCGATAGAAAACCATTAACACAGCACTAGACTGAAGTTCGCACTAATTGTATTTCCTCTTGCGACTTAATCTGATTTCTTACCAGTTCACAAATGAACGTGCATATTGTCAAATAGTGATAATGATTAAAATACGTATGAAAAAATGTAAAATAAAGTACACATAAAAACATATTGTTTTGAATAAAATTAAATATTGTAGTTAATAAAAAAAGTAAAAAAAGTTTGACTTATATCAATTTTTTTCAAATATTTGAAATTTTTTATTAGTCATACTTTATTTCCTTTTATTTTTTTTTTATGTGAATTTTAAAGTAATTTTACCTTGTTGCTTTGGTTTTATGCAATTTCTGAAAATTAAGGAACGTATCCCACATTTTTCAATGTAAGTTAAGTCTATTTTTTGTGCAATTTTTAATGTGGGTTTTCTGTGGAACCTATCTACTGCATAAAAAGAGAACCCAGGTGTATAGGGTAAAATAAAAATGGAAAACTGCTCAATTCTTTTTACAATATAATAATGATATTTATTAGAGAAAATACATTAATCCAATAGTTTGATTACTAGATGAAAATTCAGAGCTATTTTTGTAATTTGTACCTTGAGAATAAAAATGGTTTATTATGATCCTAAAGCTGTAAGTCATGGTTCAATATTTTGTAGGGGAGAATCAGCTATTAATAAGATTTTATTAGGATGATATTTTTTTCTCCCAAAACATTTTGCTAAGCAATTATTATGTGTTAGTGACAATCTTTTAAGATTGTTTTTACTATCTAAATGAGATATGCTCTACAAAATCAATAGATGAAATTTTAGTTTTATATATGCTTAAAAAACTAATCAACAAATTGTTACACATCCAAAATAAATACAACAATGAAAGCTGATACAAAGATTTTGGGTATATTTATGGATATTTTTGCATTTATATGTTGAAAAATATCATTCACAAAATTGTTCTCATTCATATTGGCTGATGTCTAAAAATCACACATTATAAGTGAACCAGTAAGCTTTTGAAATAAAATTTGTTTCATAACTATGCTTCTTTTTCAATCTATGGTATCTAGTTCTATAACTGGTATTGTAGTATATTAATATAGTGTTTTCCCCTCCAGTTATTTTAAAGGAATTCATGAAAACCCATTTATTGGGCAGTAAAAAAAGAGTAGTTAATAATTTGTCTCTACTTTTTGTTTAGTTGGTTATTCAGAACTTTACATGTTGTTTGAGCAACAGATTGAGCATGAAAGTTCCATTTGTTTGAAAAATTGATTCAGGAATCTTTGCCTCTGACTTTGCTTTTCTACCACCATACTAAATCTCACAGGACTTTCCAATCCATTAATATTCATACATAAAATATATTTTAGATATCATCAAGCTAATACTAATTTTTAAAGTTTATTAAAATAATATTTCAGCAGAATATTCTATAAATTCCAAATATTTAAAATATCTGCAATTCGATAAGATATTAAATTCAATTTTATTATGGCTGATTATTTTTCTTTTTAAATTTTAGTTAGCATTGTATTATTGTCCCCCAATGAATTGGATGGCGGTCCGCCATTATCCAATCATCTTTTTTGTAGTGTACTTTAATAATGCAGTATTATTTTGAAATATTGGAAATATTTAAACAAAGTATATTAAAGACGTGGCAATGAATGAGAAGGCTACTATTGGTAATGATCAACTGTTGTTATTTGTTTGTCTACTCTACTGCCTAGTTATTTTAACTTGCCTTCAGTCAGAGAGAACATAAATAAACTTTTAAAAAAAGCTTGTGTTTAAAATGTTATGATAATTTTATTAACAATTAATAGAAAGTAATGATTATTTGTGAGGATGATCTTATTGTTTGATTGGCCACGATGATTATCAAGTGGTTATCAAATCCAAATTTTGGGCAGAAAACTTAAGATATATTGCTTGAGTCATGATAATCTTTAAAATTAAGCAGATTCATAAAATCTGACTGTGAGAACATCATTTAAATATACTGGGTAAATTCATGGATGTGGGCATATAAAGAAAAGTATTTTTTATAATAGGACTTTATTTGCGAAGATAGATGCAAATTATATGCACATTGTGTGATTGTTAATTTTTAAGCAAAAATCAGTTTGTTTTAAAATTTCTCTCGGGGAGATTATCGTATTATTATGTTTATGATGGCAATATTCTTTGCGATAGTTTATAAAAAAAAAAAAAAAAAGATAAAATATTGGCAAGTCACTTTTTTTTTGCACTCCATTCTCCATCAAAGGGTTAAATTAATATCAACTTTCATCAGTCCTTGAAATCTATTTTTAGAAAAATGGGAAAAGCCTTTTTTCTCTCCTCTAGCTTACTTTAAATATCGTATTACAATTTACTGTTTAAAAAACAGACTAGAAACTTGAAAGCTATTGTATCATTAATGAATTAATAAGCAGAGGCAGTAACATATTTACTGATTTAAAATTAAAATGAATTTGACTAGGCTACAGCGTCAATTAAGACAAGCACAGACAAATATTTCAGATATCACGATTCGTTCAACTATATGTACAATAGCAATATGATCTATCTGTCACATACGTTATATATAATAATGACAATTCATCCGTTAACAAGTTGATGTCTTTTATGCGAAGATGGATATGTTTTTCAAAATGTTACCAATATACTGTACTTTATTTATTTCAAAATTTTTCAAATATTATTAACCGTGGTTAAATTGCTTTAATCCAACAAATCACCAAATACCTAAGTTCTTCCTTCTAGAGAATATGGCTTTGAATACTAAGGATGGAGATTTTATATGCATCTGATTACTTAATCTTACATTATTTATGGCACTGGAGTGTATTTTAAAGCCGATTTCCCTTCACGATATGATTTCCATCCTTTTGGCTTTTCTAGGCGACGTTGGAAAAAGAAAAGTTGTCTGATGCTACACATTAAATAAAGAAACATTATCGGAAGCTGACGAGCAAAGCAAAAAAAAAAAAAAGCCCAGGCATAATTTTTCAGGATATCCATCATGCAAAAAATTCCTTAAATAATAATCATAAATGCTCACAGTTAACCGTTTGGAGAATTTTTAAAGTTGTTAATCAGGTTCCAAGTTTGTGATCATTAATATAGAAAAAGTACATATTTACATAATAAAATATTAATATTTTTTATATTATAAAAGTAAACGAAAAACAAAGATAGTTGATATTTAACATTATATTTGAGTGTGTATGTACATTTATTTTTATCACATTGAAACACCTACGCACACAAAAAATCTCAATGTTTTAAATAAGTGCTATGTACTTGAGGGTATTCTTAATAATACCAGTTGGGCAAATGTCAATTTTAAAATAACTACAACACAAAACTAAACCCTAAAACTCAGCAAGTTCATTTATCTGTGTTAACAAATATTAATAATAATTATTATTATGTAAATAATAATAAAAAAATAATAAATATATTGCAAAGATTCACAACAGCATTCATCTATCAATTTGTAAGCAATATTTTTGGCAGCCATTTTTGTAAGACTGATGATGTCATAGTAAAGTTATTAACACTATGCTAACCAAAAGCAAAATAGTAAATTTTATACTGAAACTGTACAGTACAGAGTTTATTCATAATATATAATACAGTACACAATATTAGTTCTGTGACCCAATATTTTGATTATAAACTTAAAATATGATTAATGAATGTACAGAAACAAGAATTTTAATTAATTTGTATTCAGTATCTTTGCAAGATAGTCTGTTCTTCACTAATGATATGTTCAAAGTAAAAATTTTCATTAATATTAATAATTATAAAGCTCCATCCTTCAAACATTTCATTCAGTATAATAAACAATACTTTAGAAGCAGGCTTTAACCTATATCATATGTGCTTAGAATGTTTATAATAGTTAAACAATATCTTTATTTGCCAATAGAGGGACCTCTCAAATCTCGATACAAAATAGTGACTTTTATAAAGACAAGAGTGACCATCTTATCGTTAACCTAACTTTCTACTAATATAGGCCAATCTGATATAGGTTAAAGCCTGTCTCTAAAGTAGTTACATATACTTTCTGTGGCTAACCTTTCCAAAATGCAGCAAACTTTTCACACATTTTTCTGACATTTTTCTTTGTTTCACATATCAACGTAAAATATATGATAAAATGATTATTATTTATTAGAAAATAATAAATTTGACTTCATTTGATAGATATTTTTGTTTACTACTGAGATAAATTTTAAATGTTCACATTTTGTTTCTGTAAATATTAAAAAAATGGATATTGCAATCAAAACAAAGACTTTACATGTCATCTTTTCTAGAAAGATTATTTTCAGTTTATAAAATCAACAAAATATTTTTTAATTTTTATTATTTTTAAACATCCAAATGAATAATTATTTATTTCTCTTATATCTAATGAATTATGCTTTAAAAGTTTAAATTTTTTGAATATTTATTGCAAAATTGTGATGTTCTCTTACTCATAAATATAAAGTAGATTGTTTATGAAAAACTAATCTTGTAAATTGATTCAGGCCATATTTACATTAGCTGCTAATATAATATTATATTTTTGAAAATAAAGTATTTCAAATCAAAATAAGTTATTAATAATTTATATTTCTTAATATCTAATAAATATAGTGTAAATTGTTTAAAAAAAAAAATTTCTAAAACCATAATAAATTTGCAAATAAACATGTTTTTGCATCATTGGAAGCACAATGCCATAAAACTCCAAACATTTTACAGCCTTGGCAACAGATAATAGCTGAACATGTGGGGGGGGGGGAGGCTTATGTCTATTGTAAGAGTGAGCATTTTGAATTTTCTGCTTTTTGAATGCAAAATTCTTCGCTAAAAAATTTATTATAATAAAATACACCATTTTACATGCATTTTAATATCATAAATACTTATGAAAAAATTCACCAGGGGGTGAATTGGTCAAAAAATGAAATAATTTTCTAGAAAGAGGCAAAAAGGTTAATAAATAATTACAACTTTAGAATAAATAATCTAAATCATATTTTAAGAGTGTAATGTGTATATTAGTTTAAAAAACCTGTTGCATTGTATATATTTACTCTTATGGATTAAAATTTTTACTAATGGTACTTTACTTATGGCAAAAATAATGATATCATATTGTAATTTAGTTATGGTAATTGTTATTTTGGAAAAAAAAAAGATTTCATAATAATGAACTTTGTGTGATTAAAAATTACTAATCTAAATTAAAAATAACACAATCTATTTGCTCAATTTTAAAACATTTTATTCAGCATAAAACTTAACGTAAATGTATTTTTGGTTTAAAAAAACTTATGCAAGATTGCAAATAAATAAACTGAAAAAATTCATACCTTTCATATTTATTTAAATAGTTTGACTGAACTAATCAAAAATATTTTAAGGTCATTTCAAAGACCATGTCTGCCACCATTAATAAAATGCAACATCTCTTTCTCTCCACACAAAAAATAAATACAACTGACTTATTCGAATATAAAGTGATCTTTATTTAGCTCTGCATAATATTTACTGTAAAAAAAGCTTTAAATATTGATTAGAATATGCAAACACAGACTGCATTAATATATCAGAATATTTTATTTTGAAGTTAACTGCAATTAAGTTTTGACAATTTGCAGAATGCTAATTTTGTTACTATTACACTAATGATAAATAACAAAACTTTATGACCAATTAAATAATTTATCAAACTTTTTTTAAAATCCTAAATAATTTCATGTAAATAATATAATATAGTAGTTACAAATTTGAAAAAAATAAAACTTCAGTATGGATATTTGTTTTCAATTCAGCGAGAAACAGTTGCATGGAAGAACATAAAAATTACTAAATGATTAGTTTAGTTTTAGTTTCTCATCCATTTTGTTGTACTTTTGGACAGTTGAAAAGGCACATTTTTTTCTAGAAATTTTGTTTAAAAATTATATTTTCAAATAAAATCATGGCTGCAACTAATATGACTATGAACAAATCAAGAAATTCTTTAATCTTTGAAACAAAAATGGATATCTTAAGTTGACTGAAAAGAGAATGAAATCATGATATCTATTCTATGGGTTATCCACATTTACCATCATCACTATTTTTAAAACAAAGCCAAAATAGTACAAAAGTTCTCAAACCATCATAGGTGTATCCAAACTTTTCAAAATTATGAAATCACAGCATTCCATATAAAAAAATTCAGAAGCATGGCAATCATCCATTTTAAATTTATTTCTAGAGATCCTCAGCCATTATCTGGTGCACTTGCCCAAAAAAACAAGATCATTAAAAGGATTTAGAAGACAACAATGGTGTTAGAATAAGCAATTCATGATTCCGAAAATTAGATAATTATGATTGATGAATGGATCACCAGAAAAACAACAACTTTTAGTATAATTTTTTACATAGATTTACGTTGCATTATCATACATACGTACATATATTTGTATAATATACATAGCGCAGTTTACACAAGCATATAATGTACTGAACCAGGTGGGATGAAATCACTATGATTATCTAATTTTAAAATCTTGACCTTAACTCTGGCTGCACTTTCATTATTGCAGCAAACTGGCCCCTTTAAGAAGATGAGTATATAACCACAGATAGATGAAACATCAATGGTACCTATAACCAGACCAAAGCTATACAAAATATAATTTGCAGCCACATTTCCAGGCTATAAATTTTTTCGGCTGCTAAATTCAAACCCCTGCCATTCAAAGCATATTTATTTGTTTTGAGGTAAGACCTCAGGCACCAGCTAATCATATGGTATATAATCAGCATGCTCAGATGACAGATACACAATCTAGCACTTGGTATATCCCAAGCTAGCTCATTTTCTCAATTGTGGGAAAGAAAAAGTTAATATAATTAACTGTAACGTAATCTATTAGTGAAGCAATTGTAAGAGAAAGAGAACTGATCAGGCAACAATTAAGCAAACAAATAATTTATTCACACATATTCATAGTTAAATATATTTTAACAAAATTTAAATATAAGCACACACATATTTAAAATACAACTTACTAACTTATGGAAGCAATATTAAAATTTCATATACACTCGTAATTAAAACACATCATAATGAGTTACTGAATAACATGGCAAAATTTGAGGGAAGCAACATTAAAGAAAATTACATGTTATCAAAGTTCATTAGAGTTTTTCATTCAAATAAATGTTCAAATTTTTAGATTGGGATAATAAAGAATATATTTACCTAGAATTTTTGTGGATAACACATTGCACTTTTCATAGACACAATTCATTGCTTTCTCCTGCTTTGTTGATCACAAACTGGTTGGCCTTTCCTTTTGCATCGATGGTTTGACTTCTTGCTGATTTTCCACATTTCAATGAAGGACAGAGATTTTCTGTAGTTTTCAGATCATGAGGCAGAACATGATTTCTAGATGGAGAGTATCTGATGCTATGAAGGACTGAGATTGAAGGCTAGTCCCATACTTCAGTTGCTGTCTAACCCTGCATACTGCTAATGCTGCTGGTTTTTCCCTGTCTTCTCTACTTTAAAAGTTTTTATAATACAATAATGTTGAATGATAATGAAAATAGTAATATAATATAATAATAATGGAATGAATCTTTCAGTCTTTTTATATGTGTCTTCCTTATTGTTTCCTAGTTATCATTCTTGGATCTGGCTTTAATTAATTGATATTTGCTTAATTAATTTTCCGTTATGTTTTAATCTAGATTCTTGCTTAGATTAATCTAACGTTTGATGAGATAATGTCCATAGTCCTTTCCTTTGTTTCTTTAATTAATGCAATGGGAGTTATTATTTCTTTTTTATCACCCAAGCAATCTTTAAATGACTCACAAATTTGACAATTTTCTTTTTACATATTATATTTTCGTTCAATTACCATTTTACATTTCTTTTTTTTTTTCTCTACTTAATTTATAAAAGAGAGAGCTAAATTTTAACTTTTTACTTAGAGTTATATTCCCCCCCCTTCTTAATGCTCTTTATTACTAAACTTTCTTTTATTTTGTTAAACAACAAGATGATGTAACACTTTACTTTTGCAAGTTTGTATTTAAAACATAATATATTTCACTTTTATTAAGACTTAATTATTTTTTTAAAATTTAATTTGATCATTTAATAATAAATGATTCCTCATGTAATGCAAAGCATGTGTGTTCTCAAATCACACATTCATTAGTGGTTCATCACCTCCTCCCCCTTTGAAATTAAAATGGGTCAGTTTGACCCATTTTATCATCTAATAATTTATTTATACTTAGTATTTCAGGGCAAGTTAGTGATGATGGTGTTTTAGTTGTATTTTTATATTGGACTATTTCCATCTAATATGAGTATTGGATGTTTTTAGAAAAAATTTATTTTATTTAAATAAAAATCCACATACATTCAACTGTTAGTAATAGCACATCAAACACTACCTGTTTGATGTGCTATATTTAAGAATTGAGATATATTGTGAATAAGGATTAATTTTTTTCTAAAAACATCCAGTACTAATATTAGATGATGGAAATAATCCAATATGATGTGGTAATAATGCTGAGAACGACCTCTTCTACCTGACCTTATTTAGTTAGAAAATTATCTTAACCTAAACTAATAATATTTTTTTCTTTCTAGAGGTGAATGTATATATTTATTGGCTCTTATTAAGCAACCCTTGCCCATATAGAAGTTTTCCCATGTTCTGGTCATTTCCCCTTTTAGCAAAGTTTTCCCTACAAGTAGTGCAAGTCATTTAAAAGATCAGAGAAAGATCAATCATAAAACAAATATATATATAAGTAAATTAAGATTAATCCAATCCCTGCTCATGGATTTTAACTTTCCTTCTATGTGGATTTCTACATTTATGGACAATATTTTTTTGTCCTTTACCAAGCATCAATCTTGCTAATTAGCAAGGGAATTGTAGGGTCTACTAATCAATTTGTCTAACTCAGATTTTTAAAATTCATGTTCAGGGAGTGGTAGCTATAATATGCTGGAGAAAGAAATGGAGAGTGAATGGACTTTTCAAACTAAATATTCTCTCAAGAAATTCTATTTATATAATATTGAATTTCAAAAATCTTACATGCTTCTCACTTTTCAGCAAAAAAACTTTATTATTGATTACAGTTTCAACTCTACCATGCAGTCTTCATCAGATCTATAAAATTTGAACAAATAAAAATACAACCATTAAAATACATTATTTTATATAAAATTATTAAATTCCTATCAAACTTTTAAATTTTTTTAAAAATATTTCCTAACCTTTTCAATTCATATAATATCTTTAACATATTTACCATCCTATTTTATATTCTTTTAAATCTTTTATATCCTCTTTCTCTATAACATATACCTATACATATAACTTTAATACATATAACATTTATATCATAAAAGTAATTTTCCAATTACACTACCCAAAAAAAAAAATCACTATCAATATAATCTTTCTTTATCTTTTATTCTAACTAAATACTTATTTCCATTCATATTACCTTCTTAATTATTCCATATAAAATCTTCTTACCTTATTCTATTCTTTCAACTTTCTTCTATACTCCATCTTACTCTAGTAATTCAACTTCATTTTTAACCTCTCTTTCATATTCTATCCTACAGCTCCTCTATTAACTATTTTTATAACTATTAATATTTCTTACTATTTTTATCACACACACACACATACACAAAAAACTTCCTTTTTTCTTTTAAACTATTATTTCCCTTTATACCATTATTGTTTGTACCCCTCCCCATTTTAGTAAGATTTGGTTTAATTTTCGTTTATAAAGATTGCTTCCTTTATTTTTCTATCCCTTATTTTTATCTGTGTAACTTATCATTCTAATGCTCTCTTTCCCAATATTATGACCTGTTTCCATAATACACATATATACTAGTGACTTTTTATCATATTTATGCTGTACCAACCTAGTATATATAAATTTTTTAAATTCTATTTATCTTAGTTCCCAGTAGAATCAGGAACAAAACTTTTAATATCCCCTTTACATCTTTCTGTCTCCATAGTTTACTTTAAATATCTTTTGGAGGCACCCCAACATATACTATAATGTATTATTAAGTTAATGCTAAAATACCTAAATTTCTGTCCATAAATATAAAAAACAAGATTAATGGTTTAATTGGTAATCTATTAATATTTATTATAATAACAAATAAAATAGCATAAATCACATATCGATAAAAATATTGTTAGTATTGGAAGTGAGACAAAAGCTACATTTTCAGCTTTATGAATCAGCAACCACTCAAGTGTACTTCTGAGTGCCCTCATTACCTTTAATCAGGATAAGCATGGGCAAAAAATTAGCATCTAAATAACTACTTGGTGTTCCAATTATTGAGTCTATTTTCAAATAATGTATTTCTTTTGATTTATTTTTACAATATTTCCAGGGGTGAGACAATATGGACTAGATTCAATGGCAGTGGCTTCAGATGGTGAGCAATATGCTTAGGGCAATGGATATCCTAATGGCTTTCTTAACTTAGATAGCAAAGAGAGCTGGGTCAGTGTAAACCGTGGCATGATTACAATTTTACCCCATATGGTGCATGGAGATTTCTTTGTTTTCTTTTAATTTTCACAAACAAATTCTGTCAGCAAAGAAGGCAGACAGTTTATTTAATATCTCTCTTTCACTTTTACTGCAAATTTATTTATTTTCTGTTCATATGTTTATTGACAGATTTTTAAGTGTATTGCTTGCTCTTCAGTCCACTAATCAGAATTAATAATCAAATTTCTTTTTTCATTATATCACACATTTTTTTTATTGTTCTAAAAATATATTTCGATAAAAATGTGTAAACAAAAGAAAAAGCTATAGCAACATCGATCTTTTTTTTACTTACTCTATTTTTTTTACTTTTTTGAACTTTTTGGAAATACTTTTTTTTGTTTAATCTAAGTCAATAAAAAGCAGTCGAAAGAATTTAATTTATAATGGACATTCCAATTTCTTTGCTTCTTTTCTTTAATTAAAGATTATTTAAACAAAGTCCGAATTTTGAAGCAACCCAATACATTAAATTAGAATGATAGCCATTAATTAGTCCATCTATTTCTAGAACAATTAGAGAAATCTTTAGCTAATTCATTCATGGATCATAACTGTAAACTTTTAACATGTTTTAAATTCTCTTTTGTTATTTTTCTTTTAAAACTTTTATCTATACACATATGCCAAATAAGAAATATTAATCCATAACCACAGTCATTCTTTATTATCTCAATGTAAATACATATGCACTTGTCTGTGTGACTTACTTTTCCAATAAGTAATAAATCATAAAATAAAAAATATATAAAACCTTCCCTCTTTCTCTTCTTTTGTAACAGGGTTTGAACTCAGTTCCTGTTACAATACCTCCCATACAGAGCTTCAAATGAAGTTATCCTATTTTGAGAACTATCAAAAATTATCCCAAAATATTCTCTCTCCTCCTTATTTTTCATGAAAGGTCAC
>JAQFVV010005281.1:0-11584 GCA_028023455.1 Epiperipatus broadwayi | reverse complement strand
ATAATTTAGCTAATTTTACCTAAATATGACAAAACCAGTAAAAAAATTCATTCAAAATATAGTACTGTACACCTGCATGTTCTTAGCGGGTTTTAAGCTTGGAAATACAGCCAAATTACACACTCCTAAAAATTGATGAATTTGAATACTTTAACATTGCAGTTCAGTATAATTTAGCTAATTCTATCGAAATATGACCAAATCAGTGAAAAAATTCATTAAAAATATATTACTGTATACCAGCATGTTCATAGCTTGTTTTAAGCTTGGAAATACAGCCAGGTGACAAATTCATAAAAATTGATGAATTTGAATACTTTAACATTGCAGTTCAGTATAATTTAGCTAATTCTACCGAAATATGACAAAATCAGTGAAAAAATTCATTAAAAATATATTACTGTATACCAGCATGTTCATAGCGCGTTTTAAGCTTGGAAATGAAGCCTGGTTACAAATTTTTAAAAATTGATGAATTTAAATACTTTAACATTGCAGTTCAGTATAATTTAGCTAATTTTACCTAAATATGACAAAACCAGTAAAAAAATTCATTCAAAATATAGTACTGTACACCAGCATGTTCTTAGCGGGTTTTAAGCTTGGAAATACAGCCAAATTACACACTCCTAAAAATTGATGAATTTGAATACTTTAACATTGCAGTTCAGTATAATTTAGCTAATTCTATCGAAATATGACCAAATCAGTGAAAAAATTCATTAAAAATATATTACTGTATACCAGCATGTTCATAGCTTGTTTTAAGCTTGGAAATACAGCCAGGTGACAAATTCATAAAAATTGATGAATTTAAATACTTTACCATTGCAGTTCAGTATTATTAAGCTAATTCTACCGAAATATGACAAAATCAGTGAAAAAATTCATTAAACATATATTACTGTATACCAGCATGTTCATAGCGCGTTTTAAGCTTGGAAATGAAGCCTGGTTACAAATTTTTAAAAATTGATGAATTTGAATACTTTAACATTGCAGTTCAGTATAATTTAGCTAATTTTACCTAAATATGACAAAACCAGTAAAAAAATTCATTCAAAATATAGTACTGTACACCAGCATAGTCTTAGCGGGTTTTAAGCTTGGAAATACAGCCAAATTACACATTCCTAAAAATTGATGAATTTGAATACTTTAACATTGCAGTTCAGTATAATTTAGCTAATTCTATCGAAATTTGACCAAATCAGTGAAAAAATTCATTAAAAATATATTACTGTATACCAGCATGTTCATAGCGCGTTTTAAGCTTGGAAATGAAGCCTGGTTACAAATTTTTAAAAATTGATGAATTTGAATACTTTAACATTGCAGTTCAGTATAATTTAGCTAATTCTACCGAAATATGACAAAATCAGTGAAAAAATTCATTAAAAATATATTACTGTATACCAGCATGTTCATAGCGCGTTTTAAGCTTGGAAATGAAGCCTGGTTACAAATTTTTAAAAATTGATGAATTTGAATACTTTAACATTGCAGTTCAGTATAATTTAGCTAATTTTACCTAAATATGACAAAACCAGTAAAAAAATTCATTCAAAATATAGTACTGTACACCAGCATGGTCTTAGCGGGTTTTAAGCTTGGAAATACAGCCAAATTACACATTCCTAAAAATTGATGAATTTGAATACTTTAACATTGCAGTTCAGTATAATTTAGCTAATTCTATCGAAATATGACCAAATCAGTGAAAAAATTCATTAAAAATATATTACTGTATACCAGCATGTTCATAGCGCGTTTTAAGCTTGGAAATGAAGCCTGGTTACAAATTTTTAAAAATTGATGAATTTGAATACTTTAACATTGCAGTTCAGTATAATTTAGCTAATTCTACCGAAATATGACAAAATCAGTGAAAAAATTCATTAAAAATATATTACTGTATACCAGCATGTTCATAGCGCGTTTTAAGCTTGGAAATACAGCCAGGTGACAAATTCATAAAAATTGATGAATTTAAATACTTTACCATTGCAGTTCAGTATTATTAAGCTAATTCTACCGAAATATGACAAAATCAGTGAAAAAATTCATTAAACATATATTACTGTATACCAGCATGTTCATAGCGCGTTTTAAGCTTGGAAATGAAGCCTGGTTACAAATTTTTAAAAATTGATGAATTTGAATACTTTAACATTGCAGTTCAGTATAATTTAGCTAATTTTACCTAAATATGACAAAACCAGTAAAAAAATTCATTCAAAATATAGTACTGTACACCAGCATAGTCTTAGCGGGTTTTAAGCTTGGAAATACAGCCAAATTACACATTCCTAAAAATTGATGAATTTGAATACTTTAACATTGCAGTTCAGTATAATTTAGCTAATTCTATCGAAATTTGACCAAATCAGTGAAAAAATTCATTAAAAATATATTACTGTATACCAGCATGTTCATAGCGCGTTTTAAGCTTGGAAATGAAGCCTGGTTACAAATTTTTAAAAATTGATGAATTTAAATACTTTAACATTGCAGTTCAGTATAATTTAGCTAATTTTACCTAAATATGACAAAACCAGTAAAAAAATTCATTCAAAATATAGTACTGTACACCAGCATGTTCTTAGCGGGTTTTAAGCTTGGAAATACAGCCAAATTACACACTCCTAAAAATTGATGAATTTGAATACTTTAACATTGCAGTTCAGTATAATTTAGCTAATTCTATCGAAATATGACCAAATCAGTGAAAAAATTTATTAAAAATATATTACTGTATACCAGCATGTTCATAGCTTGTTTTAAGCTTGGAAATACAGCCAGGTGACAAATTCATAAAAATTGATGAATTTAAATACTTTAACATTGCAGTTCAGTATAATTAAGCTAATTCTACCGAAATATGACAAAATCAGTGAAAAAATTCATTAAACATATATTACTGTATACCAGCATGTTCATAGCGCGTTTTAAGCTTGGAAATGAAGCCTGGTTACAAATTTTTAAAAATTGATGAATTTAAATACTTTAACATTGCAGTTCAGTAGAATTTAGCTAATTTTACCTAAATATGACAAAACCAGTAAAAAAATTCATTCAAAATATAGTACTGTACACCAGCATGGTCTTAGCGGGTTTTAAGCTTGGAAATACAGCCAAATTACACATTCCTAAAAATTGATGAATTTGAATACTTTAACATTGCAGTTCACTATAATTTAGCTAATTTTACCGAAATATGACAAAATCAGTGAAAAAAAATATTAAAAATATATTACTGTTTACCACCATGTTCATAGCGCGTTTTAAGCTTGGAAATACAGCCTGGTTACAAATTTTTAAAAATTGATGAATTTGAATACTTTAACATTGTAGTTCAGTATAATTTAGCTAATTCTACCTAAATATGACAAAACCAGTAAAAAAATTCATTTAAAATATAGTATTGTATACCAGCATGTTCATAGCGCGTTTTAAGCTTGGAAATGAAGCCTGGTTACAAATTTTTAAAAATTGATGAATTTGAATACTTTAACATTGCAGTTCAGTATAATTTAGCTAATTCTACCGAAATATGACAAAATCAGTGAAAAAATTCATTAAAAATATATTACTGTATACCAGCATGTTCATAGCTTGTTTTAAGCTTGGAAATACAGCCAGGTGACAAATTCATAAAAATTGATGAATTTAAATACTTTACCATTGCAGTTCAGTATTATTAAGCTAATTCTACCGAAATATGACAAAATCAGTGAAAAAATTCATTAAACATATATTACTGTATACCAGCATGTTCATAGCGCGTTTTAAGCTTGGAAATGAAGCCTGGTTACAAATTTTTAAAAATTGATGAATTTGAATACTTTAACATTGCAGTTCAGTATAATTTAGCTAATTTTACCTAAATATGACAAAACCAGTAAAAAAATTCATTCAAAATATAGTACTGTACACCAGCATAGTCTTAGCGGGTTTTAAGCTTGGAAATACAGCCAAATTACACATTCCTAAAAATTGATGAATTTGAATACTTTAACATTGCAGTTCAGTATAATTTAGCTAATTCTATCGAAATATGACCAAATCAGTGAAAAAATTCATTAAAAATATATTACTGTATACCAGCATGTTCATAGCGCGTTTTAAGCTTGGAAATGAAGCCTGGTTACAAATTTTTAAAAATTGATGAATTTGAATACTTTAACATTGCAGTTCAGTATAATTTAGCTAATTCTACCGAAATATGACAAAATCAGTGAAAAAATTCATTAAAAATATATTACTGTATACCAGCATGTTCATAGCTTGTTTTAAGCTTGGAAATACAGCCAGGTGACAAATTCATAAAAATTGATGAATTTAAATACTTTAACATTGCAGTTCAGTATAATTAAGCTAATTCTACCGAAATATGACAAAATCAGTGAAAAAATTCATTAAAAATATATTACTGTATACCAGCATGTTCATAGCGCGTTTTAAGCTTGGAAATGAAGCCTGGTTACAAATTTTTAAAAATTGATGAATTTGAATACTTTAACATTGCAGTTCAGTATAATTTAGCTAATTCTACCGAAATATGACAAAATCAGTGAAAAAATTCATTAAAAATATATTACTGTATACCAGCATGTTCATAGCTTGTTTTAAGCTTGGAAATACAGCCAGGTGACAAATTCATAAAAATTGATGAATTTAAATACTTTACCATTGCAGTTCAGTATAATTAAGCTAATTCTACCGAAATATGACAAAATCAGTGAAAAAATTCATTAAACATATATTACTGTATACCAGCATGTTCATAGCGCGTTTTAAGCTTGGAAATGAAGCCTGGTTACAAATTTTTAAAAATTGATGAATTTGAATACTTTAACATTGCAGTTCAGTATAATTTAGCTAATTTTACCTAAATATGACAAAACCAGTAAAAAAATTCATTCAAAATATAGTACTGTACACCAGCATAGTCTTAGCGGGTTTTAAGCTTGGAAATACAGCCAAATTACACATTCCTAAAAATTGATGAATTTGAATACTTTAACATTGCAGTTCAGTATAATTTAGCTAATTCTATCGAAATATGACCAAATCAGTGAAAAAATTCATTAAAAATATATTACTGTATACCAGCATGTTCATAGCGCGTTTTAAGCTTGGAAATGAAGCCTGGTTACAAATTTTTAAAAATTGATGAATTTGAATACTTTAACATTGCAGTTCAGTATAATTTAGCTAATTTTACCTAAATATGACAAAACCAGTAAAAAAATTCATTCAAAATATAGTACTGTACACCAGCATGTTCTTAGCGGGTTTTAAGCTTGGAAATACAGCCAAATTACACACTCCTAAAAATTGATGAATTTGAATACTTTAACATTGCAGTTCAGTATAATTTAGCTAATTCTATCGAAATATGACCAAATCAGTGAAAAAATTCATTAAAAATATATTACTGTATACCAGCATGTTCATAGCTTGTTTTAAGCTTGGAAATACAGCCAGGTGACAAATTCATAAAAATTGATGAATTTAAATACTTTAACATTGCAGTTCAGTATAATTTAGCTAATTCTACCGAAATATGACAAAATCAGTGAAAAAATTCATTAAAAATATATTACTGTATACCAGCATGTTCATAGCGCGTTTTAAGCTTGGAAATGAAGCCTGGTTACAAATTTTTAAAAATTGATGAATTTGAATACTTTAACATTGCAGTTCAGTATAATTTAGCTAATTTTACCTAAATATGACAAAACCAGTAAAAAAATTCATTCAAAATATAGTACTGTACACCAGCATGTTCTTAGCGGGTTTTAAGCTTGGAAATACAGCCAAATTACACACTCCTAAAAATTGATGAATTTGAATACTTTAACATTGCAGTTCAGTATAATTTAGCTAATTCTATCGAAATATGACCAAATCAGTGAAAAAATTCATTAAAAATATATTACTGTATACCAGCATGTTCATAGCTTGTTTTAAGCTTGGAAATACAGCCAGGTGACAAATTCATAAAAATTGATGAATTTAAATACTTTACCATTGCAGTTCAGTATAATTAAGCTAATTCTACCGAAATATGACAAAATCAGTGAAAAAATTCATTAAACATATATTACTGTATACCAGCATGTTCATAGCGCGTTTTAAGCTTGGAAATGAAGCCTGGTTACAAATTTTTAAAAATTGATGAATTTAAATACTTTAACATTGCAGTTCAGTATAATTTAGCTAATTTTACCTAAATATGACAAAACCAGTAAAAAAATTCATTCAAAATATAGTACTGTACACCAGCATAGTCTTAGCGGGTTTTAAGCTTGGAAATACAGCCAAATTACACATTCCTAAAAATTGATGAATTTGAATACTTTAACATTGCAGTTCAGTATAATTTAGCTAATTCTATCGAAATTTGACCAAATCAGTGAAAAAATTCATTAAAAATATATTACTGTATACCAGCATGTTCATAGCGCGTTTTAAGCTTGGAAATGAAGCCTGGTTACAAATTTTTAAAAATTGATGAATTTGAATACTTTAACATTGCAGTTCAGTATAATTTAGCTAATTCTACCGAAATATGACAAAATCAGTGAAAAAATTCATTAAAAATATATTACTGTATACCAGCATGTTCATAGCGCGTTTTAAGCTTGGAAATGAAGCCTGGTTACAAATTTTTAAAAATTGATGAATTTGAATACTTTAACATTGCAGTTCAGTATAATTTAGCTAATTTTACCTAAATATGACAAAACCAGTAAAAAAATTCATTCAAAATATAGTACTGTACACCAGCATGGTCTTAGCGGGTTTTAAGCTTGGAAATACAGCCAAATTACACATTCCTAAAAATTGATGAATTTGAATACTTTAACATTGCAGTTCAGTATAATTTAGCTAATTCTACCGAAATATGACAAAATCAGTGAAAAAATTCATTAAAAATATATTACTGTATACCAGCATGTTCATAGCGCGTTTTAAGCTTGGAAATGAAGCCTGGTTACAAATTTTTAAAAATTGATGAATTTGAATACTTTAACATTGCAGTTCAGTATAATTTAGCTAATTCTACCGAAATATGACAAAATCAGTGAAAAAATTCATTAAAAATATATTACTGTATACCAGCATGTTCATAGCTTGTTTTAAGCTTGGAAATACAGCCAGGTGACAAATTCATAAAAATTGATGAATTTAAATACTTTACCATTGCAGTTCAGTATTATTAAGCTAATTCTACCGAAATATGACAAAATCAGTGAAAAAATTCATTAAACATATATTACTGTATACCAGCATGTTCATAGCGCGTTTTAAGCTTGGAAATGAAGCCTGGTTACAAATTTTTAAAAATTGATGAATTTGAATACTTTAACATTGCAGTTCAGTATAATTTAGCTAATTTTACCTAAATATGACAAAACCAGTAAAAAAATTCATTCAAAATATAGTACTGTACACCAGCATAGTCTTAGCGGGTTTTAAGCTTGGAAATACAGCCAAATTACACATTCCTAAAAATTGATGAATTTGAATACTTTAACATTGCAGTTCAGTATAATTTAGCTAATTCTATCGAAATTTGACCAAATCAGTGAAAAAATTCATTAAAAATATATTACTGTATACCAGCATGTTCATAGCGCGTTTTAAGCTTGGAAATGAAGCCTGGTTACAAATTTTTAAAAATTGATGAATTTAAATACTTTAACATTGCAGTTCAGTATAATTTAGCTAATTTTACCTAAATATGACAAAACCAGTAAAAAAATTCATTCAAAATATAGTACTGTACACCAGCATGTTCTTAGCGGGTTTTAAGCTTGGAAATACAGCCAAATTACACACTCCTAAAAATTGATGAATTTGAATACTTTAACATTGCAGTTCAGTATAATTTAGCTAATTCTATCGAAATATGACCAAATCAGTGAAAAAATTTATTAAAAATATATTACTGTATACCAGCATGTTCATAGCTTGTTTTAAGCTTGGAAATACAGCCAGGTGACAAATTCATAAAAATTGATGAATTTAAATACTTTAACATTGCAGTTCAGTATAATTAAGCTAATTCTACCGAAATATGACAAAATCAGTGAAAAAATTCATTAAACATATATTACTGTATACCAGCATGTTCATAGCGCGTTTTAAGCTTGGAAATGAAGCCTGGTTACAAATTTTTAAAAATTGATGAATTTAAATACTTTAACTTTGCAGTTCAGTAGAATTTAGCTAATTTTACCTAAATATGACAAAACCAGTAAAAAAATTCATTCAAAATATAGTACTGTACACCAGCATGGTCTTAGCGGGTTTTAAGCTTGGAAATACAGCCAAATTACACATTCCTAAAAATTGATGAATTTGAATACTTTAACATTGCAGTTCACTATAATTTAGCTAATTTTACCGAAATATGACAAAATCAGTGAAAAAAAATATTAAAAATATATTACTGTTTACCACCATGTTCATAGCGCGTTTTAAGCTTGGAAATACAGCCTGGTTACAAATTTTTAAAAATTGATGAATTTGAATACTTTAACATTGTAGTTCAGTATAATTTAGCTAATTCTACCTTAATATGACAAAACCAGTAAAAAAATTCATTTAAAATATAGTACTGTATACCAGCATGTTCATAGCGGGTTTTAAGCTTGGAAATACAGCCAAATTACACATTCCTAAAAATTGATGAATTTGAATACTTTAACATTGCAGTTCAGTATAATTTAGCTAATTCTACCGAAATATGACAAAATCAGTGAAAAAATTCATTAAAAATATATTACTGTATACCAGCATGTTCATAGCGCGTTTTAAGCTTGGAAATGAAGCCTGGTTACAAATTTTTAAAAATTGATGAATTTGAATACTTTAACATTGCAGTTCAGTATAATTTAGCTAATTCTACCGAAATATGACAAAATCAGTGAAAAAATTCATTAAAAATATATTACTGTATACCAGCATGTTCATAGCGCGTTTTAAGCTTGGAAATACAGCCAGGTGACAAATTCATAAAAATTGATGAATTTAAATACTTTACCATTGCAGTTCAGTATTATTAAGCTAATTCTACCGAAATATGACAAAATCAGTGAAAAAATTCATTAAACATATATTACTGTATACCAGCATGTTCATAGCGCGTTTTAAGCTTGGAAATGAAGCCTGGTTACAAATTTTTAAAAATTGATGAATTTGAATACTTTAACATTGCAGTTCAGTATAATTTAGCTAATTTTACCTAAATATGACAAAACCAGTAAAAAAATTCATTCAAAATATAGTACTGTACACCAGCATAGTCTTCTTAGCGGGTTTTAAGCTTGGAAATACAGCCAAATTACACATTCCTAAAAATTGATGAATTTGAATACTTTAACATTGCAGTTCAGTATAATTTAGCTAATTCTATCGAAATTTGACCAAATCAGTGAAAAAATTCATTAAAAATATATTACTGTATACCAGCATGTTCATAGCGCGTTTTAAGCTTGGAAATGAAGCCTGGTTACAAATTTTTAAAAATTGATGAATTTAAATACTTTAACATTGCAGTTCAGTATAATTTAGCTAATTTTACCTAAATATGACAAAACCAGTAAAAAAATTCATTCAAAATATAGTACTGTACACCAGCATGTTCTTAGCGGGTTTTAAGCTTGGAAATACAGCCAAATTACACATTCCTAAAAATTGATGAATTTGAATACTTTAACATTGCAGTTCAGTATAATTTAGCTAATTTTACCGAAATATGACAAAATCAGTGAAAAAAAATATTAAAAATATATTACTGTTTACCACCATGTTCATAGCGCGTTTTAAGCTTGGAAATACAGCCTGGTTACAAATTTTTAAAAATTGATGAATTTGAATACTTTAACATTGTAGTTCAGTATAATTTAGCTAATTCTACCTAAATATGACAAAACCAGTAAAAAAATTCATTCAAAATATAGTACTGTATACCAGCATGTTCATAGCGCGTTTTAAGCTTGGAAATGAAGCCTGGTTACAAATTTTTAAAAATTGATGAATTTGAATACTTTAACATTGCAGTTCAGTATAATTTAGCTAATTCTACCGAAATATGACAAAATCAGTGAAAAAATTCATTAAAAATATATTACTGTATACCAGCATGTTCATAGCTTGTTTTAAGCTTGGAAATACAGCCAGGTGACAAATTCATAAAAATTGATGAATTTAAATACTTTAACATTGCAGTTCAGTATAATTAAGCTAATTCTACCGAAATATGACAAAATCAGTGAAAAAATTCATTAAACATATATTACTGTATACCAGCATGTTCATAGCGCGTTTTAAGCTTGGAAATGAAGCCTGGTTACAAATTTTTAAAAATTGATGAATTTGAATACTTTAACATTGCAGTTCAGTATAATTTAGCTAATTCTACCGAAATATGACAAAATCAGTGAAAAAATTCATTAAAAATATATTACTGTATACCAGCATGTTCATAGCTTGTTTTAAGCTTGGAAATACAGCCAGGTGACAAATTCATAAAAATTGATGAATTTAAATACTTTACCATTGCAGTTCAGTATTATTAAGCTAATTCTACCGAAATATGACAAAATCAGTGAAAAAATTCATTAAACATATATTACTGTATACCAGCATGTTCATAGCGCGTTTTAAGCTTGGAAATGAAGCCTGGTTACAAATTTTTAAAAATTGATGAATTTGAATACTTTAACATTGCAGTTCAGTATAATTTAGCTAATTTTACCTAAATATGACAAAACCAGTAAAAAAATTCATTCAAAATATAGTACTGTACACCAGCATAGTCTTAGCGGGTTTTAAGCTTGGAAATACAGCCAAATTACACATTCCTAAAAATTGATGAATTTGAATACTTTAACATTGCAGTTCAGTATAATTTAGCTAATTCTATCGAAATTTGACCAAATCAGTGAAAAAATTCATTAAAAATATATTACTGTATACCAGCATGTTCATAGCGCGTTTTAAGCTTGGAAATGAAGCCTGGTTACAAATTTTTAAAAATTGATGAATTTAAATACTTTAACATTGCAGTTCAGTATAATTTAGCTAATTTTACCTAAATATGACAAAACCAGTAAAAAAATTCATTCAAAATATAGTACTGTACACCAGCATGTTCTTAGCGGGTTTTAAGCTTGGAAATACAGCCAAATTACACACTCCTAAAAATTGATGAATTTGAATACTTTAACATTGCAGTTCAGTATAATTTAGCTAATTCTATCGAAATATGACCAAATCAGTGAAAAAATTTATTAAAAATATATTACTGTATACCAGCATGTTCATAGCTTGTTTTAAGCTTGGAAATACAGCCAGGTGACAAATTCATAAAAATTGATGAATTTAAATACTTTAACATTGCAGTTCAGTATAATTTAGCTAATTCTACCGAAATATGACAAAATCAGTGAAAAAATTCATTAAAAATATATTACTGTATACCAGCATGTTCATAGCGCGTTTTAAGCTTGGAAATGAAGCCTGGTTACAAATTTTTAAAAATTGATGAATTTAAATACTTTAACTT
>JAQFVV010005280.1:0-17825 GCA_028023455.1 Epiperipatus broadwayi | reverse complement strand
TTCAAAAGTATAAAAAATACAAAATTTCATCAATATTTAACAAATTAATAAATTAGCTATAAAATTAATACCATTTTTGTAAGCTAAGCTGAAATCATCATCAACCGTTATCAATCCACCACAGGATAAAGTCTCTACAAGTTCAATCAATTTTCTCTGATCTTTAGCTTCTCTTCTCACATGTGGTCACTTTCTGAGTCTTTTACAATCTCTTGGAATCCAGTTTAAGATTTCCATTGTCCATCTATTATCATCTTTTCTACAAATATGTCTATCCCAACTCCACTTCAGTCATTTAATTTTTTCAGTGAGGTCAGTAACACCTATTTGTTCTCTTACCCATATATTGTGTTGTCAATCTCTTCTTGTTACTCCTATCATGCATTTTTCAATACTTCTTTGAGTAGTCTGAAGTCTGTATTGCTCTTCTATTATCTGTATTGCTCTTCTATTAAGTGTCCTAATGTCAGATCCATAAGTAAGAACTGATAAAACACATTTATTAAAAACCTTCCTTTTCAAACACATAGGCATATTTCCTTTTAATATCAAGTTATTTCTACCAAAAACACTCCAACTCTATGATTAATTTTATCCATTATGTTTCCATCTGTATTAATAGTCTGACCAAGGTATTTGTAATTGTTAACTTCCAACTGATCATAATCAATCTTTATTTTCATATTTTGAGGAAGTCCATATATATATAAAATTATTTGATTTATAATTTAAAATGAGAAAATGTATTATTTTACTTTTTTTTTAAATGCTGTTATTTTCTTTTTTCATTTTAGTCAGTGATAATCTAAAAAAAGACCTTGTTGATTTTTAAAATAACAAATTGATTAACCTGCAGGGGACCTGATATTGTATTTCTCAATATGTCATGTGACCAGAGTTCTAAAAAATTATTTAGAATGAGTAAAAACTGTGATGATGACTTTTTATTTAGGTACATAAAATTGCAGATCACTTTTAGGTGAAGGAAGATGGCAAGAATTGGAAGAACTCTCTTATATTGATTGGGACTATATTGGACTTTGTGAAGTTAGAAGAAGGGCTGAAGAGATAATTGACTTAAAAATGGGTATATACTCTATTACAAAGGCATAAATATTAGAAGTATAAGTGGGGTAGGATTTATTATAAATAAAAAGTGGAAGAACAACATTGTGGAGATTGATGGTGTATAAGACAGAGTGGCAAGATTTGTTATTCAACTTAAGAGCAAATACCAAATGCAGATAATTCAGATTTATGCCCTAACAAGTTCTCATAATCATGAAACAGTAGGAGATTATATTGTTTTCCAAAGACTTTTAACTAGATTAAACATTTTAAAAATTGTTATGGGAGATGTTAATAAAATTGGTAAACAAATGAAAGATGAAAGTGCTGTGGATAAATTTGGTTATGTTAATAGAAATGAGATAGGACATAGACTTGTGGAGTTTGCAGAAGAAAAAAAAAACTTTATATTATGAATTATTTTTTTTGACAAAAATGTTAAAAGGAAATGGACATGGAAAGAGAGAACATAGATTTGTAGAGTTTGCAGAAAAAGAAAAACTTTATATTATGAATTTTTTAAAAAAAAAATGTTAAATGGAAATGGACATGGAAACATCCAAATGAAATACAGCAAAATTGGATTATATTTTCACTAAGAGAAAATACATATTTTAATTATTGTAATGTTCTTAATAAATTCAACACAGGAATTAATCATCGAGTAGTAAGATGTTAGATACACGTTAACGCAAAACTAGAGACAAAAATTATTAAGAAAAACAATATTTACAGTTGATATTCCTAATCTTCAGAAACATTCTAATGAATTTAAATTACACCTTGCAAATCAGTTTCAAGTACTACTAGATTTTGAATATGATTCAGGTTTGAATGCAAATAATAAAGTAACTTATACACTTTTAAAAACGGCAACAAAGATAGCTGGTAGAACAAAGCAGCAACTGACCAATAAAATTTCTATCGAGACTAGAAAATTAATGAAGAAAAGAATGAATATGAAGATATATAAAAATGATGCATTAAAAAGGATTGAATATATTGAATTTTGTAAAATGATATGAAAAAGAGTTGATAATGATATAAGAAAGTATAATTGTGAACTAGCAAGGAAAGCTGTAGAAGAGAATAAAAGTCTCAAGACTATAAAACAACATTTTGGTATTGGCAGGAAACATCTGCAATTAGAAAAAAAGATGGAACTATTACTAAAAAGAGAGATGACATCATGAAATAGAATAGTTCTATCAAGAATTATATAGTAATAAAGAACAAGTACCTCCTACATGTATTATATCTTCTGAATTACCTAGAATTTCAAGTGAAGTAATGAGACATGCAATTAAATCTATGAATAAAGGAAAAGCTCCAGGTAATGATGGAATTGTAATCAATATATTAAAAGAAGCAGGTGAAGAAATAGAAATTTTTATGGCAAAATTATATACCTAATGTCTAAATGATAAAGATGTACCAAATGATTGGAAGAATGCAGTATTAATATTTAAAAAAGATGATAAAGAAATCAGAAATTACAGATCTCAGCATTTTATCAGTTTTATACAAAATTTTTACCAAGATAATTACAACTCGTCTATAGAGAACATTGGACTTCCACCAACCAAGTGAGCAAGCTGGATTTAAAAGTGGTTTTAGTACAGTAGATCATATCCAGGCATTGAGAGAAATGAATATGAGTTGCCATTTTGTTTTGGATTTGTAGATTATGAAAAGCCATTTGATTCTATAAACATTTCTCCAGTGATTAAAGTATTGGATTATCAAGGTATTTATCCAGATTATTGTTATATTTTAAAGAATATTTATAAAAATGCAACCGCAACAATGATTCTAAGGTTAACATTGAGAAGGATGTAAGACAGGGTAATCATATATCCAAAACTTTTTACAGCAGTGCGGCAAGAAGTATTTTCTGCATTAAAATGGGAAAATTAAACGAGTAAAAGTAAATGGAAATTATTTAAGTCCTTTGGATTTTGCAGTTGATATAGTTGTTTTTGCAAACCATGCTTTAGAGGTTCGGGAAATGTTACAGGAGTTATCAGATGAAAGTAGGACTAAAGATAAATGTTTAAAAGACTAAAGTAATGTTTAATGGATTTTTTTCAAAACATGAAAATAAAGATTGATTATGGTGATTTAGAAGACATTAACAACTATAAATACTTTGGTCAGATTATTACCACAGATGGAAACATAATGAATGAAATTAATCATAGAATTAGACTTGGTTTGAGTGCTTGTCTTAGAAATATCTTATTACCAAAAGGAAATATGCCCTATGTGTAAGGAAAGGAAGGTTTTAATAAATGTTTTTTACCAGTTCTTCTTTATGGATATGAAACTGGGACACTTAATAGAAGAACTATAGAGACTTCAGACCTTTCAAAGAAGTATTTCTGTTAAGAGTTTAGAGATTGAAAATATAATATATGGCTAAGAAAACAAACATGTTTCTGTCATCATTGAAAGAATTAAAAGACTGATGTGGAGTTGGGCCGGACATATTGCTAGAAGAGATGATAATAGATGGACAATTGAAATCCTAAACTGGATTCCAAGAGATTGTAAAAGACTCAGCAAGAAACCACATGTGAGGAAGATGGATGAAATAAAGTGTGCAGGGGTGATGTAAAAGAGGGTAGAGATTGGAGAAGATGGAATGAATTTGGAGAGACTTGCATTTTGCAGTGGATTTATAATAGTTGATGATAATGATGGTGATCTCTTATATTAGAAATAATCAAGCTTTTATTAAAATCTAAATATTTTTTAAACATGTTTCTGTGTTTATGTATTGATGGTAAAAGTCACTTCAATTTTCATAAATAGAAAATTATATAAATAGGTATATAGATTTGTATCAATTTCAAGAGCCTGTAGTTTAGATCTGATATCCACACCAAGAGTTCAAATATGAACATCACTATTTTTTCTTATCTTCATTATTTGTCTAACTATATGGAACAAAGGAAGTGTGCAACATCAGAGTTTTTTCTGGTAAGAAAAAATCTGATTAATTGTAAAATTAATATGCTTTATTTTATATGGTCATGGGCATATATCGTAATGAAATTAGTATTTTAGAAGTTATAAGCTTTTAGTTTTTCAAAATTATAAGCTAGGTTTGATCAATATTACATTTATTCAACATGTGGTTATAGGCATATATTGTAATAATATTCATATTTTAGAAGTTATAAGCTTTAGTATTTTGAAACTATAAGCTTGGTTTGGTCAATTTTATGTATATTTCAACATGTGTTTTAGGCATATTTTGTAATAAAATTTGTACTTTAGAAGTTATAAGCATTTAATGTTTCAAAAGTATGATCTTGGTTTGAGCAGATTGCTACACTTTTGAAGGATACTTCATATTGTAGAAAACATCCTTCTTCTACCCTGCATACTTCAGTGCCTTGCGGCATCATTATTGTAATAAAATTTGTATTTTAGAAGTTATAAGCTTTTAGTATTTAGACTGTGCTCACTATTTTGAATTTTAAGGACTATTCACAATTACCACTGACACATCCAAGTGACCCTGTGTGTAGTATTCTATGTCATTTATCACTTGGGTTTGTTGGTGGAGGTTTTGGGTGGTCCTTTGAATTTAAATTGGCACTCAGCATACTCTAAATCACACAATTTTCTTTTATTTTTTCTTCATTTTTCTACTTTCATCTGATTATACTTGGTAACATTTCCTGAAACTCTGAAGCATTATTTTTAAAATCAATCACATTGTATCCAAAATGTAGATAACTTAAATAATCTCTACATTTTTACTCCTTAACTTCCTATTTTTTACTTCATAAAATACTTCTGAACAAAAAATGATTTTGAGATATGGAATCTCCTTGTATATGTATAATTTCTTCAATATCAATTCTCCTAATGTCATCAAAAAATAAAATCATGTGTTGTATTTTGATAAATATTCTTCAGAACATAATTTCTTTTTCTGGTATCTTGATAAGCCAAAGTTCCAATAGAAATGTAAATACATATAGAATGAAATGCATTTTTATTATGTATAAATCAAAAACATAACGGCAGCTTCTTGGTATGTTTTTAATACACTATGAAACAATTTTTAAATTTACTTCTTTCTTGTCATTGTTTTAAAGGCAAAGTTTACTTAGGACTAATTGTAATTATCTTGGTAAAGATTTAATATAGAAGTAATAAAAGGCTGATAAAGTTATTTTCTCTATTATATGTCTTAATTGGTAATTAGTACATTCATATAATCATCTGATATGTCTTTATCATTTAGACATTTAATAATAAATTTTTGTCAAAAAATATTTCTTTTCTTACCCTTTTTAAAATATCAAAACCAATTGCATTATTTTCTGGAACTTTTCCTTAATAAATTTAGGTGCATATTTACTTGGCAGTTTGAAAAATTTAGGGTTTTCTTGTTTTTATTGTTTTTTTTTTAATAATGCTTCTTTCTTTACCTCTGCAAATTTTCTGATGATGTTCTTTTTTGTAATAATTCATTAATTTTTGTTATTGAAATAATTTTTTTTTATTACTCAGATGTTATTTTGTATTTATTGGAACTTTTTTATAACTTTTCTTGCCAATTCATAATTATATCTTTTCATATCAGTATTAATACTTTTTGGTATTATTTTATAAAACTCTAAATATTTATTTGGTTTAACAGTTCATTTTTAAAATCATTCATGCTATTTCATTTTATTTTGTATTCTTACTGTATTATAGTATTGGTATATTCCTTTTTTTATTTAAGCCATTTGTCTTACAGATCTTTATTGATATCAGAGTCATTTTTAAAGTATGACAATATTTTGAATTGATTTGGAAGTTCCAATTAAATTAACTGCAGGATTTCTGAAAGTTAGGAATATCAACTTTTTAAAATAGTTTTCATCCATCTGGTTCTGCATTGATGTATATAGCACTAACTAATTGACAGTCATTTCCACTGTTAAATCTATTGAGAACTTTGTTATATTGTTATAGTGAGTTTTTATTTTAAGAATGTTGCAAATAAAATTAATTTGTTTCTTTAATAAATTATCTGTCATCTATGACATGTTATACATCTAAAAATATATGATTAATATTAATTTTTTCTGTTTTGTTTAGGTCTAAGACATGGAAAAAAATTTTTGTAAAAAGTCTATGATTTAAATATTAAAGATATTGATTATAGAATAAATCAAGTCTTTATATTTATGCAAGGATTGATTGCTTTTCAAAATAATATTTTTTGATAAAACATAGTTGAAAAATCACTTATTTAACTATTTGTATGAAAATGTTATGAAATTAAGAACTACTAAAAGAAAGCCAAGCAGTTTTGAATTCAATAAATTTAGAAAAACAGCAGTCATTCAGATAAAGACAAGTGATTATAACATGTTTAAACATATATTTAAAATGATACCATTTATGAATATATAAATGTACTTTCGTAAAAGTTGACAAAATGTCTTGATAGAAAATAGCTTTCATGATTAATAACATTTACTCAATGAAATATTTAAAGACATACATAATCTATAAAATGTTTGTTTAGTCATTTTATCACTATTTGGGATATTACAAAACACTATCATCTTTCTGAAAATTTAGTATGGAAAAAATGGAAAACCTGTTTGTTAATTTTGTGATTATGTGGGTCAAATCTATAAGAATGAGAAGCTTGAGATCTGAAAATTTAGTATGGAAAAAATGGAAAACCTGTTTGTTAATTTTGTGATTATGTGGGTCAAATCTATAAGAATGAGAAGCTTGAGAAATCATGAAAGAAGCCCTATAAAAGAAAAATGTATAAAAGACAAATAACTATCCATGTGTTCTTTGGTAAAATTGAAATTATAGAAAAGGCTACTACAGTATAAAAAGTTATTTATTGCAGTTTGTGTGAAATCAAAAGTTTTCATAAAGGATTTATAAGAAAACATGAAAGAACACAGGAGAAAAATCTTAGTTTGTACTAATTTAAAGCTGCAGATAAAAGTAGGTTGAAAGAAAATGGAGAAAAATCATTTCAATATTGGAGTGCTGAAAGGGGAAGTTTTAGAATACACAAAGATACATATGTCAAAAACCTTTATAATATAATTTGTCTGAATATAAGCCTGCAGCTAAAAGTAGTTTCTCAGTATATAAAAAAATACATACAGGAGGAAAAAACTTCTTCAAGTGTAGTTTGCGTGCATGTCTAATGCAGCATGAAAGATCACATACAGAAAAAAAGTGTTTTCAATATAATTTGTGTGCATTCAAAATTGCAAAATAATGGCATTTTAGATGACATGCAATGACACATACAGGAGATAAACCTTATAGATGTAATCTGTGTGAATACAAGACTGGTGGTAAAAGTAGATTAATACTGCATGAAAGGACTCATACAGCAGAAAAGCCATTCAAATGCAGTTTCTGTGAATTTAAAACTGCAGCCAAAAGCAATTTAGCTGTGCATGGAAGGATACACACTGGAGAAAAGCCCTTTTGGTGTAGTTTGTGCGACTATAGAACTGCAGTTAAAAATAGTTTAACAGAGCATAAAAAAATACATACAGGAGAAAAACCATTCCAATGTAGTTTGTGTGAATATAAGACTGCAGCCAAAAGTAGATTAAAACTACATGAAAAAACTCACACAGGAGAAAGACCTTTCCAATGTAGTTTCTGTGAATTTAAGACTGCTGATAAAATATATTTATCAGTACATGAAAGGATACATACAGGAGAAAAACCGTTCCAATGTAATTTATGTGCGTTCAGAACTGGAAGAAAATTGCGTTTAACTCTGCATAAAAGGATACATACAGGAGAAAAACCTTTCCAATGTACTTTATGCGAATATAAGACTGCAGGCAAAAGTGCATTAAGATTGCATGAAAGAACTCATACAGGGGAAAAGCCCTTCCAATGTAGTTTGTGTGAATATAAGACTGCAGCCAAAATTAGCTTAAAACTACATGAAAAAAGTCATACAGGAGAAAAGCCTTTCCAATGTAATTTCTGTCAATTTAAGACTGCAGACAAAATATATTTATCAGTACATGAAAGGATACACACAGGAGAAAAACCTTTACAATGTCATTTTTGTGAATATAAGACTGCATTCCAAAGCAGGTTAAGATTGCATGAAACTACTCATACAGGAGACAACCCGTTCCAATGTTCTTTCTGTGAATATAAAACCGCACTCAGAAGCAAGTTAATGGTGCATGAAAGAACTCATACAGGGGAAAAACCATTTCAATGTTATTTCTGTGATTATAAGAGTGCTCTCAAAAGCAAGTTAAGACTGCATGAAAGCATTCATAGAGGTGATGAACCATTTCAATGTAGTTTCTGTGAATATAAGTCTACAGTCAAAAGTAGCTTAAAACAACATGAAAAAAGTCATACAGGAGAAAGGCCTTTCCAATGTAGTTTCTGTCAATTTAGAACTGCACATAAAATGTATTTGTCAGTACATGAAAGGATACATACAGGAGAAAAACCGTTTCAATGTTGTTTATGTGAATATAAGACTGCAGACAAAAGAAGATTAAGGCGGCATGAAAAAACTCACACAGGAGACAAACCTTTCCATTGTAGTTTATGTGAATATAAGACTGCAGGTAAAAGTGCATTAAGATTGCATGAAAGAACTCATATAGGAGAAACACCTTACAAATGTAGTATATGTGAACATAAGACTGCAGACAAAACTAGATTAAGACGGCATGAAAAAACTCACACAAAAGAAAAGCCTTTCCATTGTAGTTTCTGTGAATTTAAGACTGCACATAAAAATTATTTATCAGTACATGAAAAGATACATACAAGGGAAAAGCCTTTTGAATGTAGTTTATGTACATTCAAAACTGCATCACAGCAGTGTTTAAGAAAGCATGCAAAAACACACAAGCAAGAGAAACTTTTTCAATGTCATTTATGTGAAATCAAGTCTGCAAGTAAAAGTTTTTTAATCAATCATGAAAAAAGCCATATGTCCAGTTTGACAGAATTTGAGACTGCTGATAAAAGTCTTAGGAGATATCACAAAAGAATGTATACAAAAGAAAGAATTTTTGAATGCACTTTAGGTAATTTCAAGAATTTTGACAGAAATCATTTAAAAATACAGACATTACAACACTCTTTTCAATACAATTCATGTGGACTTGAAACTTCTAATGAAGATAATTTTAATATTCATGATGGCATAAATATCAAAGATAATTTTTTTAATTTCACTTTGTATAAAAACAAAGTGCTTTTTAATAATAACTTAAAAAATACAACTGAAAAATCTTTAATTATTAATCAATTATTTACTTGCCGATTGTGTGATTATAAAGGAATTGATAAAAGTGATTGGGAAACACATGAAAAAAAACATTTTACTAAACAGGAGTTTGTAAACCTTGTTGTTTTACTATCTTGAGAGATGTAATTTTTTTTACCTTCACATAATGAAAAATGTGCAAAAGAAATATAATTCACTGCAGTTTTAAAAATATTGCCTATTATAGCAATGATTCATTATTCTGTTCAGTCGCAAATGTTATTTCAATATAGTGACTGCATACTTTATAAGTAAGTGGAATGCCACAGGGCATTAAAGAGATATCTTGATTGTTATGTCTTTAAGTAATTATATATTTGAACATTTCATAGCAATGAAGTAAATTTTGGCATTCAAGAGCAAAATGGCTTTTTCCATTTTAATTGAATAAATTTTTAAACTAAAGATTTTAATTTAATTGCCTCATAGTGAAAATCATTTTTGCATAAAGTTGGATACATATAAATAATTCTTGTGTTTAAATAAGTATAATAAAAGACTGCTGTCAAAAAATTTTAGACTTGTTATTTAATAAAATTGCAGTGGATTCAAAGAGGCTGGTTATTGTGAAATTTTTGATTAAATTATAATTATTAGTCAGTCTGTATTAGTAATGTGAAGATATAATGATAAGTAAAATTGTATTAATAGTCCATGATAATTTTTTAGAAAGGGTAAGAACATAAATTTATATACCTACCAGTTTTGTAGAATAATAAGTTTAATGCTATTTTATTGCAGTTTATGTTAATGAATTCACAAATTAAAATTTATCTCTAACTTTAATAAGTAGATATTAGTTAATGATTCTTAGCTTATTTTTCTAAACTAGCAAAATTCTATTATAAATGTTACCAAAATAATCAAGATAATTTATATTTTAAAGATTTCAGAATGTTTGTTGTAAAAATGAAATGCACATTTATGTTATATATTGTTTATTGAAAATAAGAGTACTGTATATTTTAAATCCTAATTCTAAGAGTATAAGTATATAGTCTACTGTAGAATATTTATTTATAATTCAGTATATATAATGCCTTTATACATTTTGTACTTCTGATGAAGACTTGTACAGTTGGAACAATAAGCTTTAAATGCATATATAATTGAGCAATTTAAAAGTAATATTAACTATGTAGTAGGTGAAAAGTGAATCATTTTTTATAAAACTATATAGCATTACAAAAGTTATTTCAAATTGTTGATGCATATCTGGTGTGCAAAATTGAGTATTTACTGAAAAGAAATTTAATCACTTGAGGATAATTCTTTTTTATTATTTGATGTGAATATTCTAAAATATTGCCAAATGTCAAATTTACAGATTTTCATAAACAGCAGAGAATTGTATTTAATTAATACTATTAGAAATAACATTTGTGTTTCTTCCTATTGGAAAATAAAAATTCACTAAATACCTAATTATATACTGAATGTTCTAGTGAAAACGTGATTAGTTTTGCCTCCAAACTGCCTCTAATACTATCTCTGAATTAGGGCGCATGTTATGTGGAGATATAGCTTATCTCACCATAAAAGTTTTAATGTGCTAACATGTAGATCCAATACCTATGACATGTGAGAGTTAATGTGTAATTGTATATCTGAAAATAAGTGATTGAAAAAACCTGCTGTATTTTAACTATTATTTAACTTCAAACATTTATTAACTGTTTTCTTATTGTTCAGATATCTACTCACAAAGCTTAATACTAAAAACCACAATTCATAAAACAATTATATTTGTTATTTAGCTCCAAAACTTTTTTTGAACTAAGTGGTATAACAGTCAACACACATATTTTCTTGTTTAATATAATACCTCAATATTATAATCAATTTATGGTACTGGTTGATTAGACACGCACACCACTTGGTGGCATTGTTTATGTGGTAAAACACATAAAAATGTCGTTTAAACAGCCCAGAGCTTATGGCCTATAGAATAGTGATGTACATACTAGCCACTGCTTGATGGCATTGGTTATGTCCTAAAATGTAAGAATGTCGTTTACATGGCCTGAAGCTTACAGCCTATAGAACAGTGATGTTCATATTAGCCACTATAGGCCTATACTGCATTGCACCCAAATATTATGGTCTGCTGATGTGCTTTGTGACACTATGCAAATGCACACATTTCACAGATCACTATCATATCATGTGAGGGTGTATGGAATTCAACTGACCATAACTATTGTAATATGCATTCAAACTAATGATCTTACACCCTACCTGACAAAGTATTACATAGTAATAATTGTAAGCCCATCAACACACTTCCCTAAAGAACTTGGAATATGAAAAAAAATGCAAAAGTTTAGTGACAAACACACTTTCACAGAATTCACGTGAAAAGGCATGTTTGGATGAGAACAGCTGAGACAAATTAAATGGCTGGTGTTTTGGAGAGCAGAAACTTGGTTTGATCACAGTACTGCATTTTTTGGACAATCCTTTTGATCCTCAAAAACATTGGGCCCCAGCCCTGCACATTGCAGCGCAAGTGCATAATGTAATTTTAAAATATAATTATTCGATTTCAGAAAAATTTAATTCTTACATTATAATAGTGTCTTTTTTGCAGATAAAGAGCAGTTGGGAGACAACTAAAATTGCACGTTGTTTTGGAAAATTGCAATGTTTGATCAAAGTAGTGCATCTTTTGGACAATTCTTCAGATCCTCAAAAACATCGGCCCCTGGTCCTGCACATTCCAGCACTACACGCTGACAATATATAATGTAATTTAAAGGTGTAAGTAAGTATTCCATTTTAGAAAATAATGTTACTTTGCAATGAAAAGTTGGGCAGTATAAATGGCATTTTTATATGTTTTAGCACCTAAACAACATCATCAAGTGGCACACATGTCTAATCATCACAACCCAATTCATTCATATTCTAACCTCCCCCCGCGCGTTCTCACCCCAAAATTATTGTTTACTACGAATATTCCGGGTTCTAGCTCAGTTAACAAATAAATAAATGAAATATTCAGCATTAATTAAAATGATTACTAGCTCTAATTTCTAAAATACAAATACGGTTCAATTTTTAAAATGAATTAACAAATATTTACTATTTTCATGAGACATGGAGTGACAATACGGGGAACAAGATAGACTACATTGAGATATTATCCACACGATACTACCTCAATGGCATAAGAACACTATTCCCCCTTTTTACTATACCAAATAACTAACTCATAGTATTCTTACGACTTTCCGAGCTCTCTTCACTACGATTAAAATAATAATCATATCTTAATCTTCTTTATAACAAGAATCTAGCTTAATTAAATAAAATGAAATAAAATAAAATCTCTCAGGTTCATAAATGGTATTCTAACTGTTTTAAAATTACGGTAGTAAAATATGAAAAGGGAATTTTATGTCATAATCTACTACACAGCAACTAACAATAATAAAATAATAATAACAATAATAAATATGATATAATCTTATTTCTTCCTAAATGAAATAAATAAATACGTACGTGGTAGTATTTTTAATAATCTGACAACAGAATACGTGTGGCAACATTAGCATATAATTTAATGTAATATTGTGGCAACCGACTTATGACCAATAAATAATATAAACTTATGATCTTTTAATTTTAACATACCAATAAATTCTCAAAATTATTATAACACTTTTATGTTTACCTTTTTGTGCAAAAACTATATGTCTGTTTCAATTATAAATGTATCGTGATTTCATGCATCCATGTGGAGAAATAACAACGCGGACACAAAACTTTAAAATAAATTTAAAACAAAGTTTATTAACAACATAAATAAATTAACAATATTTTTACACTATATACATTGGATATCCCTTACTCTCCTATCTCAACTTAGTTTATTAGTTTATAAAATGAAACCAAAATACTATTTATTTTTCCTAGTTAAATCTTATCTTTTTAACACTTAAGAAAATACAGTATTATTACTTGATTTATTATTATGGTTAGCTTGCTACAAAATGCATTTCTTATATGATTATCACTACCACTTTGCATCCCTAATATTATTAAAATTATATTTTTTACAAAATTTCTATTCGTAGTAAAATTCTACTAAATAACAAATTTTAGTTTTATATTGGTTGTATGGAATCTTACAAAGTCAAAACATTGTTCTACATTCGGTATTAGGTTTTTATTATTCATTATCCGATGTTTATTAATCCTAATATTCTCATTTAAGCCTTACTTCGGATGATATAATTACAACTATTCACATACCATGCACAAGTATATGTTTATTACACATTATTGAACTATTTCTTAATAAATATGCAATACTTATTTTCTAAATATTATTTAAAAAAAACATTCAAATTTTATTATCACTTTTAAAATACTTAGTTTAGATTTCTCTTTCAAAAATCTTATATTCATTTCTGAATTAATTTTACAATGTATTATATGATTCTTTCTCTCTTTATGATATTTTGGACTTTCAATTTTAAAGTTACACAATTCTATACATTCCAGCAAATAAACTATTCTTACATAAACGATAACTTATCTTCAGTTCTATTTTATTCATTATTTCTCTGAAAATATCTTTCTGACCGATGCAGATTCACGAAATAAGGATAGCGAAGATAGATGCATAGGATCAAAATATAACTAGAATATTACTCGTCATAAACCTTGACAATCATGGCACAGTGAGTTAAAAGACACTATAGAGGAGTGACCTTTACCTGTCTACCAACCTCTATTATAGGAACGATGCTAAAGCTATTTCTTCAGCTTTATTATAACATCAAAAAGTTTTAAAGATATGCAAAACACTGTCCAAACTATATGTGTTCAGTCATAGGGCTTAGTTAACTATACTGAAATCACACAAAACTAAATATGATCCAAATCCTTTATTTTTCCTATTTCTTAAAAAAAAAACATCATCTTGGTTTCCTCTCCACTAGTACTTCCAAGTCACTATCCGATCTTATTTCTCAAGATTTTTCTATACTGTACATCGACAAATACATATCTGCATTTCTAACAATAATAAAATTCATTTATTTCAAAACTATTCCACTGTTCTATAAGAAAATCTTTTTACTACTTTCCTCGTATATTTAATCATATACAAACTATTTTAAAGTATCTGAATACTTTATCACATGAAAGTTCAAAAGAATCACACAATTGTTCTGTCAAATTATATTATTAATATACTTTAAATAAATTATTGCATGCATTTTCCGAATTACTCCTATCTCATTATATGTTAAAATGTTGTATAAAATGTGTACATATAATTTAAACTTTCACACTTCATTCTTAGTCAATAGATGATCTAAAAAAAATACATTATGCATTATAAATAAATATCAAAATTACCAAACGATCTTTATCTTCTCGATCTCGTTCCGTAGGCTTCACCATCCCATTGATCCTTGTAGATATAATACTCACATACATACACTTTATTTTTAAACAATATTTCTATAATTTTATCAAGCTATTATATTTAAATCTCAATATTACTAAATTTATGTTTATATGTTTTCCCTAATCTCACATAACATTTTATATTTAAAATAAATCAGCAAAAAATATTTAAACTATATTTACTGTACTTCTTCATCAAATTTTCTTGAAAACCGTTCATATTAAAGCTAAAAAAAAATGTTTATTATTTCTTCTTCAGTCACTTAATGTTCTATTTTAAGGCAAAACAATTATTGCTCTGTTTAATAAATATTCCTAGATGACAATCCTTGGTTTTGTTTTTTTTATAATATTTAATACAATTATTAATTATGATATCAATTAATCCCGTAAAGAAAAACGTCTACATATTCTCTTCTAATATTTTCTGCTAATATTTTCCCGCGCGACTTTTATGATGCATCTTCTAGGTACTTTGATTTAAATATTCAGTAAATTTTTCTGCCTCCATGGATCCATTTTCATTAAGTACTTTAAATTTCCCTTTTCCTAATCTCTATCTTTATTAAGCACTTTTATGATGAACACTTGATAATATTTTAATTCTTCTTAGATAAAGTTTTTCTATTCTTTTTTTTTTTTTCATAAAACACAATAGCACTTTCATATCATTATTCTATAACTTTTTTCCTTCTTTTTTTAAAGTTCTGGTAACTAAATACTTTGTAATGTTTCCTTTAAAAAGATAAACATTCTTTCTTCATTATAACTTTTACATAATTTTTTCTTTATAATAAACGCATCTTAATTTTTCCATAGAGAAGTATAAAAAAAAAAACTTCAAAGTAGCCTTATAAATTTGTGCGCCATAATTTTTCCTGACGGCAAATAACTTCTCTTTTAAGTTTTCCGTATAGCGTCCAAATTATATTCCTCTGAGTTACAATAATAAGTTTCTGGTTGAGCATAAATAAAGTTGTATCAAGGTACTTTACAAATATTTTTACTTTATCAATACTTCTATATACTGTTTTCTGTAGTACTTCCATTTTTACTGTAAGGTTTTGGCTAAACTTGAATAAAATCACTGGCAAGAAAACTTTTAAAAATTAGCCCTTCATGTAAAGGCAGTCAAAATATTATATGTTAAAAAAAAACTTTTAAAATAAATACAAATTTTAAAATTATATCACTTTTCTAGCTTACGGTCTTATCCAGCTAAAAAAATGTTACTCCCTCCTTCACTTACACATTACTTTCTCCCGCTTCGTCTAATTCTTATATTTTGTCTGCTAAAATACCTCCGTTGATTGGTTAATGACTTTTTTAGCGCAAAAAAATTTACACATTTTTTAGTTTTATAACAGACTAGATTTTTCAAATAAGACATTTATGACGTAATGATTTGAAATATTACTTAGAATAGTATTTTTAAACTCAATTATAGTTTAATCAAAATCATTTAAATTTTAAAACAATTATTAAAACAATATTTAATACCTATTTTAATATTAATATTTAATTTATCTTGTTTTTATTTAAACAAAATATTTAATTTTTTTTTTATTAACTGTATTCAACTTTTAAACACTACTTAAATATCACATCATTTAAACATTTAAAATAACTATTTAATATTTCAACATTCATTTCAACGATAGACAGCAATTACATTTAGTTCCATAATTCACAAACTTTATTATTATATTCTAACAAGCGTGTGTGTGAAGGTATATAATATACAGTCACATGATTACTAACTTTAACAGATGATTTTTTAATTTAAGTCTCGGTCTAAATTACCAAAACTGATATATTTTATAAAAAATTTGGAAAATAATTTAAACTTGTAGAACTAAATATAATTCTCACCATCCTAAAGTTTATTTTAAAATATACTCTATTAATTTTGATTATTAAATATAATTATAACACTACATATAGCATTTATTTAATTATTAGTTTTAAAATATCATACTCGAATTATTAATATACTTTTAACTATTTATAGCTGTGTTATTTTATATGGCCAGCTTTTACAACCATAAGCAAGGATATAATTAAGCTTTATTTAACTGTTTTCTCTTAAAATAATCCATTACACTTTTATATACCAGGTATTTTCAGCCTTAAATTGTACTATAAAATCTAATCGATCATACAATTATTTATATATCATACAAACATATCTTAAAATTTAAAATTTTTTAGTAATTGACCATTCTACCCTATTATGACCTATAGATAAGGGCACAATATATACCTCAATATTGTTTGTAATCCATCTTTAACAGAGATAATTTGATACTCAAACAAACATGTAAATAATTCTTTCCTGAATAAGTCTAAAATAGTCATTCTTTCATTAAATTGTTTTATCACATGTTCTTAATACACATTTTAATTTGTCTGCAATGTATATATGATTAAATTAAGCTTATTTAAATTTCAAAATAAAAAAACACTTTTTAACACACATTTGTACTGTATACAATTACAAGCATCTATTCTACAACTGTTGATATAACTCAATTAGGACATACTAGCTAATTTTTTTAAAACCTTACATCATTTCTTTATATGATATGTAAAGTATTTTAACTGTCAATTAAAACATATCTATTATGTTTATTGTCCACTCTTTTTTAATATTCAAACAGACTTAGTAAAAAAGAAACTTTCTAATTTAGGCTTCCATGCCAATGTTTTTCTCTTCTCAAGTCATAGCAATATAAGTATTATATAAAATATATACACTCAGACTTTCACACAACCCTCAACTTTACATGCTGTCTCATACTGCTGATAAACTTGATCACACACATGTCAAAAAGATAAATAATCACCAATATAAATATTTTGTGCTAAACCAGCACTCATTAGTTGGTCCAGATTATCATCTCCATACATATATACAATCAATGCTCAGCTTTATATTAAGATAGCCAATCTTCATATTTTAATGAACAGGCTTCAAAACACAGCTCTTCAACTGTTCATTTCATTGAAAACCTGATGATGG
>JAQFVV010005279.1:0-17847 GCA_028023455.1 Epiperipatus broadwayi | reverse complement strand
TAACCTGCTTTCAAAGGTCTATATATATTTTACGCATAAACATTTGCTTATTTTAGATATTTAAATGCATAAGTTAATACTGCATAAGAGAATGCATAATTGAATTAACTTGCTTTTTGCGAGCAACTATTTAAGTTTTATTATTAAAGTAGTTTACGAATAACTGATGACTTCGTAGCAATGGAGTGCCTTCAATGGATGCCGTGGGAACGCGTAACTAATGAAAATTAATTTATCTGTAGTAATGTATTGATTAAATAGTAATCTTAAAAAAAAATCTAAAGTGTTGGAATAATTCACAAAGCTAGAATTATTATGACCGAACGATTACGTTACAGCAGCGCCGTTAGCAAACGTTATATTAAAAAATATTGTAAATACGTTATAAATAAAAACTTTGAAATAAGTAAACTGAATGTCGAAAATTGACCTTGTTTACTAATTCTTTTATCCCCAAAATGTTTTATTTATATCGTATTCATAATAAATTTTTAAAATTAACTTGTATTCAAAAACTCATTTTTAAATATAACGTTTGTTAAACTTAAACTGATACGCCCAAATATATTCGCAATGTACATATTCATAATCCCTTATTTTCAAATTAAAAAATTAATTTATTTAGTTTGCTAATCTTTAAAAAAATATCAATCGTAAAGTTTTAGAATAATAATGGACGAATGATTACAACAACTGTAATCCAAAGTACCCTCAAAACTGGTATGTATGTATTTGCCACTTTAGGATGCCCGGAAGCGTTTTCTCTCTCTCTCTTTTTGTTAAATTATACAGTTTTAAGGTATACAGTAACTGCCTAATAGGAAATGGCCGAAAGTGAGCGATGGTATTTAATATTTTCAATGTTTTTAATTAGATTTTTTTTTTAAAAAGTTTATTATCATTGCTTGAGAGATAACCATAGCATGGTGGAAGATAAGATAATGCTTTAATTAATTACTTAACTGTATTTTATTTTTTGTAATTTTTTGGGGAAAAAAATTATTTATTTATTATAATAGCTTTATTTAAAAGAATATGTGAATAAGATATGGATATTAATAAAGACCTATTAATAGCGATTAATTTCCAACGAGATTGCTTATTGTTTTTTTGGTAAAGGTTTATTTTAGCGGCCCCAATATGTTGGCCTCTATTATTTAAAATTTTTTGAAAATCTTACTTATATGCTACTATATTACAATTACATTAAAATTTATTCAAATGTAAAAGATAATAAAAAAAAAAAACATTTACCTTTGTAAGCATAATTGTGTCCTATGCATAGTAGGAAGTTGGAGAAAAAAGCGGTAAAATGAAAACAAAGCTCTGCTGGTACCAGATTAGAATTTCAGCTTACACTTTGCTCTCATTCCACATATTTTCAATATTCTGGGTGTGTAGGTTTTGGTCTTCTGGATGCACGAAGTTGTCCTGATAGACAACAACTGAATGCATATATACACCATTGTTGAAATTGCTGATGTTATTGTATGCAGCCCAGCCCTGAAATAATGTGTGTACCTGATAAAATGTATGCTGTACCAGGCCCTCCAGTGTATCAGCCATCCTGTCTGGAACTTCTGTCAAGAACTTACTTGATCTTTCTATACCACTAAAGACCCAATGATCTTCGTATAGTCCCCCTGTGGTATTTGCGGTGGTAATAAGTCTCATAGTTCTTCAGAAGGAGTCTTCGTGCAAGCCATTTGATGGCCAATTCCAGAGTTTGGATGGCATTCCATAACTGATGCATATTCCAGTCTTCTGCCAGAATAGCAGCAACATTCAAAATTTCATCATCTGGAACTAAATATGCAGCAGCCATTTTATCCAACTATAAAACTGTACGTGCGTGTGTGTAATTCAAACTCATTTTTTTGTAACATGTGCTATAAATGTAGATAGTTTAAATTCTTAAGTTTCAAATAAATTAAAACTAATTATTTTAGTTAATGTCGTGTAATTAATCAAACATTCAAATTCTTTAAAAAGGTAAATGTTCTTTTTTTATTATCTTTTATATTTGAATAAATTTTAATGTAATTGTAATATAGTAGCATATACGTAAAATTTTCAAAAACTTTAGTTATAATTTTAAAACTCATCCATTAATTCATATCATATATTGAACCAGATAGGGTAGTTGATTGAATCAAAAAACTAAAATATATACAAGAGGAAGAAACATAATTTTTTTTACTCTTTAATAAAAATAACTAGGATAAAATATTATAAACAAATTTTAAGATAAATTGTTGACTTCTTTTATTAAAAATTCTGTTTTAAAATGAAAAGTTATTATGGAGATGAAAGTGATTGGAAGTTATTAGATCTTTTTGAGAAAAAGGCAGAACTAGACCAGGATTGATAAATAATGTAATGGTTTTTATTACTTATTTAATGTGTTGAAGCAGTATGTTTGTAGAATTAGTAATCATAATTAAATGAGTTATTGAGGTTGTTATTTGAAATTTGTGTTCACTAATTTAAAGTTTCTCAAACTGTTTGTTGCCATAGACGGATTATGGGTTGTTCAAAAATATTCCACTATATAATGTTCTCCAAACATAATAAATTAAAAACATTTTTAATTTATGTATAATATTACAGAAACAATAGTAAATTTTATTCTGCATCTATGAGCTATTTGACCTTTTACCAAATATTGCTTTAAAATACAGTCATCATCATCATCAACCATTATCAATCCACTGCAGGATGAAGGTCTCTCCAAGTTTAATCCATCTTCTCCGATCTTTAGCTTCTCTTCTCCACAACACCCCTGCACATTTTCTTATTTCATCCATCCATCTCACATGTGGCCTCTTTCTAGGTCTTTTACAATCTCTTGGAATCCAGTTTAAAATTTCAATTGTCCATCCATTATCATCTCTTCTAGCAATATGTCCAGCCCAACTCCATTTCAATCTTTTAATTTTTTCAATAAGGTCAGTAACACCTGTTTGTTGTCTTACCCATACATTGCGTTTTCGATCTCTTCTTGTTACTCCCAACATACATCTCTCCATACTCCTTTGAGTGGTCTAAAGTCTCTGTATTGCTCTTCTATTAAGTGTCCAAGTCTCAGATCCATAAGTAAGAACTGGTAAAACACATTTGTTAAAAACCATCCTTTTCAAACACATAGGCATATTTCCTTTTAGTATCAAGTTATTTCTACCAAAAGCACTCCAACCAAGTTTAATTCTATGATTAATTTCCTCCATTATGTTTCCATCTGTATTAATAATCTGACCAAGGTATTTGTAACTGTGAACTTCTTCTAATTCTTCATAATCAATCTTTATTTTCATATTTTGAGCAAATCGATTAAACATTACTTTAGTCTTTTTAACATTTATCTTTAGTCCTACTTTTCTACTTTGATCTGCTAACTCCTGCAACATTTCCTGCATCTCTGAAGCATTATTTGCAAAAACAACTACATCATCTGCGAAATCTAAATGACTTAAATAATCTCCATTTACTTTCACTCCTTTAGTTTCCTATTTTAATCCACAAAATACTTCTTGCAGCACTGCTGTAAAGAGTTTTGGAGATATGGAGTCACCTTGTCTTACACCTTTCTCAATGTTGATTTTTCTAGTATCATTATGTAATCTAATTGTTGCTGTTGCATTTTTATAAATATTCTTTAAAATATGACAATATCCTGGATCTATACCTTGATGATCCAATGCTTTAATCACTGAAGAAATGTGTATAGAATCGAATGCCTTTTCATAATCTACAAATCCAAAACATAATGACAACTCATATTCGTTTGTCCTTTCTATGACTTCTCTCAATACCTGGATATGATCTATTGTACTAAAACCACTTTTAAATCCAGCTTGTTCTCTTGGTTGGTGGAAATCCAAAGTTCTCTGTAGACGAGTTGTAATTATCTTGGTAAAAATTTTATATAAAACTGATAAAAGGCTGATAGGTCTGTAATTTCTAATATCTTCTTTATCACCTTTTTTAAATATTAATATTATTACTGCATTCTTCCAATCTTCCGGTACATCTTTATCATTTAGACATTTGGTATATAACTTTGCTAAAAATTTTTCTATTTCTTCACCTGCTTCTTTTAATATATCAATTATAATTCCATCACTTCCTGGAGCCTTTCCTTTCTTCATACACTTAATTGCATGTCTCACTTCTTCATTTAAAATTCTGGGCAATTCGGAAGATGTAATAGATATAGGAGGTACTTGTTCTTTATTACTATATAATTCTTGATAAAAATCTTCTACCAATTTCATGATGTCATCTCTCTTTTTAGTAATAATTCCATCTTTTTTCTTATTGCAGATATAAATTTCCTACCAATACCAAAATGTTGTTTAACATTTTTGAGACTTTTATTTTCTTCTACAGCTTTCCTTGCTATTTCACAGTTATACTTTCTTATATCATTTTCAACTCTTTTCTGTACCATTTTACAAAATTCGAGATATTCAATTCTTTTTAATACATCGTTGCATTTTTATAAATATTCTTTAAAATATGACAATATCCTGGATCTATACCTTGATGATCCAATGCTTTAATCACTGAAGAAATGTGTATAGAATCGAATGCCTTTTCATAATCTACAAATCCAAAACATAATGACAACTCATATTCGTTTGTCCTTTCTATGACTTCTCTCAATACCTGGATATGATCTATTGTACTAAAACCACTTTTAAATCCAGCTTGTTCTCTTGGTTGGTGGAAATCCAAAGTTCTCTGTAGACGAGTTGTAATTATCTTGGTAAAAATTTTATATAAAACTGATAAAAGGCTGATAGGTCTGTAATTTCTAATATCTTCTTTATCACCTTTTTTAAATATTAATATTATTACTGCATTCTTCCAATCTTCCGGTACATCTTTATCATTTAGACATTTGGTATATAACTTTGCTAAAAAATTTTCTATTTCTTCACCTGCTTCTTTTAATATATCAATTATAATTCCATCACTTCCTGGAGCCTTTCCTTTCTTCATACACTTAATTGCATGTCTCACTTCTTCATTTAAAATTCTGGGCAATTCGGAAGATGTAATAGATATAGGAGGTACTTGTTCTTTATTACTATATAATTCTTGATAAAAATCTTCTACCAATTTCATGATGTCATCTCTCTTTTTAGTAATAATTCCATCTTTTTTTCTTATTGCAGATATAAATTTCCTACCAATACCAAAATGTTGTTTAACATTTTTGAGACTTTTATTTTCTTCTACAGCTTTCCTTGCTATTTCACAGTTATACTTTCTTATATCATTTTCAACTCTTTTCTGTACCATTTTACAAAATTCGAGATATTCAATTCTTTTTAATACATCATTTTTGTATATCTTCATAATCCTTCTTTTCTTCATAAATTCTCTAGTCTCAGTAGAAATTTTATTAGTCAATTGCTGCTTTTTTCTACCAGCTATGTTTGTTGCAGTTTTTAAAAGTGTATCAGCTATTTTCATATTAATTTCATTCAAATCTGAATCATGTTCAAAATCTCCTAACACTTGAAACCTATTTGTAAGTTCTAATCTAAATTCATTAGAATGTTTCTGAAGATTAGGAATATCAACTGTAAATATTGTTTTTCTTAATAATTTTTGTCTCTCTAGTTTTACATTAACACGTAACTTACACCTTACTAATCGATGATCACTTCCTGTGTTAAATTTATTAAGAACATTACAATCTTGAAATATGTATTTTCTGTTAGTCAAAATATAATCCAATTCTGCTGTACCTTCATTTGGATGCTTCCATGTCCATTTCCTTTTAACATTTTTCTCAAAAAATGAATTCATAATATAAAGTTTTTCTTTTTCTGCAAACTCCACAAGTCTATGTCCTCTCTCATTTCTATTACCATAACCAAAATTACCTACAGCAATTTCATCTTTCATTTGTCTACCAATTCTAGCATTAAAGTCTCCCATAACAATTTTAAAATGTTGTTTACTCTGATCAAAAGCCTTTTGTACATCCATATAAAAATCTTCTACTACTTCATCACTATGAGAACTTGTTAGGGCATAAACCTGAATTATCTGCATTTGGTATCTGCTATTAAGTTGTATAACTAATCTTGCCACTCTGTCCGATACACCATCAATCTCCACAATATTGTTCTTCCACTTTTTATTTATAATGAATCCTACTCCACTTGTATTTCCAATATGTGTGCCTTTATAATAGAGTATATGTCCACTTTTTAAATCAATTGTTTCTTCTCCTTTTCTTCTAACTTCACAAAGTCCAATAATGTCCCATTTAATATAAGACAGTTCTTCTTCTAATTCTTGCAATCTTCCTTCACTTGAAAGAGATCTGCAGTTGTAAGTACCTAAATAAAAAGTCGTCATCAAATACAGTATGTAGTAATATAATTGTATCTACGGTATATTATTGTTGTATATGAAAATATTTTTGTCATACCATTAAAATAGTTAAATAATTGTATATATTGCCCATGTTATAATTTTATACACATTTAGAATAGAATAGTATATTGTTTTAAATATTAATCATTCTTTTCCTTCAGCTGTGAGTCCATTTCTTACACTTTTGTTATTAATAATCTGATCACTGTTATTTACAAAATGACCAATAAAAATATTTTAGCCAGATTCATATTTGTTCAATTATTATATATAGAGTTCGCATAACAAACTTAACAAGTTTTGAGAATACCCTCAACCCTAGACCGGTTTCTGCATCTAGCATCATCAGTGAGGTGTTAGGATATTCATTAGATTAAAAATACTAGGACGAGCCCAGCACTTTATCTAATGTATAACTATTGAGAAAAAAATCTGAAACTTTCACACATTCATATGTTTAAAAATCCAGCTATCTAACTCATATAGCCATATGGGACTGAACTAAGTTCAGATACACCATATATTAATAGCTCTAGCAATATAAAATTGCCAAAGCCTTGTTAAGAGTTTGTTTTGCGAACTCTATATATAACATTTGTAATGTGAGCTTTATTAAAATTGGGTCATGTGATATCTGACTTGGATTATTTATCATTTTATTTTTTGCTATTAAGGCTTTGGTGATTTTATATTGCTAGAACTATTAATATATGGTGTACCTGAAGTTAGTTCAGTCCCATATAGCTATTTGAGTTAGATAGCTGGATTTTTAGAGATGGATGTCTGAAAGTTTCAGATTTTCTTCTCAATAGTTATACATTAGATAAAATGCTGGGCTCATCCTAGTATTTTTAATCTAATGAATATCCTAACACCTCACTGATGACGCTACATGCAGAAAACAGTCTGGGGTTGAGGATATTCTCAAAGCTTGTTACGAGTTTGTTTTGTGAACTCTACATATAACATTTGTAATGCGAGCTTTATTAAAATTGGGTCATGTGACATCTGACTTCATTTTCTATCCTTTTATTCAATTAATATCAATTATACAAAAATGGAGATTGAATATCTTATTTGATGAATTTGATTTAATAATTAAACTGAAGCTCATAATTGTATATATTAAACTTGTATAATTCAGCATACTGTGTATGTAATTCATAGAATATCATTTTCTTCACTTGTGTAAAAATAGAGACTCAATTTGTTTGTCTATATGTGTATATATAAAATTTATCATACCCATTTTTGAGTTTTATTAATGAAAACCAATGAATGATAACAACTGTATAGCAAAGAGATGGAAAAATAAAGGCAGTAATGTAATAAGTTATACCTTTGAATTTAGTTTTTTATAAGTAAACTTTTTAGATGTTTTATATATATCATCATCATCAACCATTATCAATCCACTGCAGGATGAAGGTCTCTCCAAGTTTAATCCATCTTCTCCGATCTTTAGCTTCTCTTCTCCACAACACTCCTGCACATTTTCTTATTTCATCCATCCATCTCACATGTGGCCTCTTTCTAGGTCTTTTACAAACTCTTGGAATCCAGTTTAAAATTTCAATTGTCCATCCATTATCATCTTCTTCTAGCAATATGTCCAGCCCAACTCCATTTCAATCTTTTAATTTTTTCAATAAGGTCAGTAACACCTGTTTGTTGTCTTACCCATACATTGCATTTTCGATCTCTTCTTGTTACTCCCAACATACATCTCTCCATACTCCTTTGAGTGGTGTGAAGTCTCTGTATTGCTCTTCTATTAAGTGTCCAAGTCTCAGATCCATAAGTAAGAACTGGTAAAACACATTTGTTAAAAACCATCCTTTTCAAACACATAGGCATATTTCCTTTTAGTATCAAGTTATTTCTACCAAAAGCACTCCAACCAAGTTTAATTCTATGATTAATTTCCTCCATTATGTTTCCATCTGTATTAATAATCTGACCAAGGTATTTGTAACTGTGAACTTCTTCTAATTCTTCATAATCAATCTTTATTTTCATATTTTGAGCAAATCAATTAAACATTACTTTAGTCTTTTTAACATTTATCTTTAGTCCTACTTTTCTACTTTCATCTGCTAACTCCTGCAACATTTCCTGCAGCTCTGAAGCATTATTTGCAAAAACAACTACATCATCTGCGAAATCTAAATGACTTAAATAATCTCCATTTACTTTCACTCCTTTAGTTTCCTATTTTAATCCACAAAATACTTCTTGCAGCACTGCTGTAAAGAGTTTTGGAGATAAGGAGTCACCTTGTCTTACACCTTTCTCAATGTTGATTTTTCTAGTATCATTATGTAATCTAATTGTTGCTGTTCCATTTTTATAAATATTCTTTAAAATATGACAATATCCTGGATCTATACCTTGATGATCCAATGCTTTAATCACTGAAGAAATGTGTATAGAATCGAATGCCTTTTCATAATCTACAAATCCAAAACATAATGACAACTCATATTCGTTTGTCCTTTCTATGACTTCTCTCAATACCTGGATATGATCTATTGTACTAAAACCACTTTTAAATCCAGCTTGTTCTCTTGGTTGGTGGAAATCCAAAGTTCTCTGTAGACAAGTTGTAATTATCTTGGTAAAAATTTTATATAAAACTGATAAAAGGCTGATAGGTCTGTAATTTCTAATATCTTTTTTATCACCTTTTTTAAATATTAATATTATTACTGCATTCTTCCAATCTTCTGGTACATCTTTATCATTTAGACATTTGGTATATAACTTTGCTAAAATTGTTTCTATTTCTTCACCTGCTTCTTTTAATATATCAATTATAATTCCATCATTTCCTGGAGCCTTTCCTTTCTTCATACATTTAATTGCATGTCTCACTTCTTTATTTAAAATTCTGGGCAATTCAGAAGATGTAATAGATATAGGAGATCATTTTCTGGAGCCTTTCCTTTCTTCATACATTTAATTGCATGTCTCACTTCTTTATTTAAAATTCTGGGCAATTCAGAAGATGTAATAGATATAGGAGGTACTTGTTCTTTATTACTATATAATTCTTGATAAAAATCTTCTACTAATTTCATGATGTCATCTCTCTTTTTAGTAATAATTCCATCTTTTTTTCTTATTGCAGATATAAATTTCCTACCAATACCAAAATGTTGTTTAACATTCTTGAGACTTTTATTTTCTTCTACAGCTTTCCTTGCTATTTCACAGTTATACTTTCTTATATCACTTTCAACACCTTTTCTGTACAATTTTACAAAATTTGAGATATTCAATTCTTTTTAATACATCATTTTTGTATATCTTTATATTTTTTCTTTTCTTCATAAATTCTCTAGTCTCAGTAGAAATTTTATTAGTCAATTGCTGCTTTTTTCTACCAGCTATCTTTGTTGCAGTTTTTAAAAGTGTATCAGTTATTTTCATAATAATTTCATTCAAATCTGAATCATGTTCAAAATCTCCTAACACTTGAAACCTATTTGTAAGTTCTAATTTAAATTCATTAGAATGTTTCTGAAGATTAGGAATATCAACTGTAAATATTGTTTTTCTTAATAATTTTTGTCTCTCTAGTTTTACATTAACACGTAACTTACACCTTACTAATCGATGATCACTTCCTGTGTTAAATTTATTAAGAACATCACAATCTTGAAATATGTATTTTCTGTTAGTCAAAATATAATCCAATTCTGCTGTACCTTCATTTGGATGCTTCCATGTCCATTTCATTTTAACATTTTTCTCAAAAAATGAATTCATAATATAAAGTTTTTCTTTTTCTGCAAACTCCACAAGTCTATGTCCTCTTTCATTTCTATTACCATAACCAAAATTACCTACAGCAATTTCATCTTTCATTTGTCTACCAATTCTAGCATTAAAGTCTCCCATAACAATTTTAAAATGTTGTTTACTCTGATCAAAAGCCTTTTGTACATCCATATAAAAATCTTCTACTACTTCATCACTATGAGAACTTGTTGGGGCATAAACCTGAATTATCTGCATTTGGTATCTGCTATTAAGTTGTATAACTAATCTTGCCACTCTGTCCGATACACCATCAATCTCCACAATATTGTTCTTTCACTTTTTATTTATAATGAATCCTACTCCACGTGTATTTCCAATATGTGTGCCTTTATAGTAGAGTATATGTCCACTTTTTAAATCAATTGTTTCTTCTCCTTTTCTTCTAACTTCACAAAGTCCAATAATGTCCCATTTAATATAAGACAGTTCTTCTTCTAATTCTTGCAATCTTCCTTCACTTGAAAGTGATCTGCAGTTGTAAGTACCTAAATAAAAAGTCGTCATGAAATGGCAGCCTGAGTCCGCAATCAGGGGATTCTTAGCACCCTCTGCCTTCGGCCACAACCGCTGCCTTGGTTGGTGACTTTACAGCCTCCTGGGAATAAGGGCCATGCTTTATTTTTGTCTGTCATAATTGTATATATGTATTGGAAAAATGACACAAACATTCATTCTGCCTTATCAGGCACTGAGAAGAAAGACCATGGTGTTTCTTGATCTTAAACTCAGAGGTAAAAAGCCAATAAACTCACCATGCTGGCTAATGCGTGTTGGTGAGCAGCTCATCCATGTTCGTATACTATATGAATAATCACATAGTAATAACAGCTGCAACGACAAGAACGTATGGAGTGGTCATTAGGAATTTGCCCTGCTCGGTTCCTTTAAGGCCTTAATAGCAAACTCCTTTCTGCAGCTGTTTTATATATATACTTATGCTTATTTTATGAAATTTAGTAGCTTTGTTCTTTTAGTCACAAAATAGAGTTGGAATGAAATTTTCATTTTTTGCTGTTACTTTCAACATTTTGTAAATAAATAATTTATTTTTTCTGATATTGGCCTGGAATTAATGATAGCTTATGTCGAACTCAAGTTGTAAAATTGCTGACATATTACTATGAATATTCATACAGGGTTCTTTTCCTATAATTTATGGTTAGATCGATTTACCATATCTATAGTTCATAAGTTTATATATGTGATTGTTAGTAATTTTTTTTGGGCTTTATGTAAAGCAGAATTAATTTAGTTCAAAATAATTCTTGACATGTATATAAAACAAAGAAGTATTTGCATTTTCTCTAGTGTTAGTAACTGGAAACATGATACATTTGGATCAGTAAAGATATTAAATGCATCATTTGATAAAAAGCTTAAATGAGTTGCTTATTTTAAGAATGTTCTAATGAAAATTACTTTTTGTTTCCTTAGTAAGCTATCTTTATTTGTCATCTATGACATGTTTGAATATTAATTTTTTTCTATTTTGTTTAGGTCCATGGAAAAGAATATTTGGTAAAAAAAATCTATGATTGAAATATTAAAGATATTGATTATAGAATAAATCAAGTCTTCATCATATTCATGCAAGGATTGTAACACTTCTAATCAAAACAATATTTTTTGACAAAAAGGTAGTTGAAAAATAACTCATTTTACTATTTGTATGAAAATGTTATGAAATTAAGAACTACTAAAAGAAAGTCAAACTGTTTTGAATTAAAGAAATTTTTAAAAAAACAATAAGTAGTCATATCTGTTTATTATTATTTTGTCAGTCAGATAATGACAGATGATTATAACATGTTTAAAGATATATATTAAAAAGGTTTTTTTTACTATATAAATGTACTTTCATAAAATTTCACAGAATATCATAATGGAAATTAACTTTCCTGATTAATAACATTTGTTCAATGAAATATTTAATGACATATAATCCATAAAATGTTTGTTTAGTCATTTTATCACTAAATGGGATATTACAAAACTATTATCTTTCTGAAAATATAGTATGGAAAAAATGGAAAACCCGTTCATCTCTTAATTTTGGTGATTATGAAGGGGAAATTTATAAAATGAGAAACTTGAGAAATCATGAAATAAGCCATATAAAATAATAGTATAAAGCAAAGACAAATAACTAGATCCATATAACCTTTGGTAAAATTAAAATTATGTAACAAGCTATTACTGTATAAAAAATTATTTATTGCACTTTGTGTGAATTCAAGTGTTTGTGAAGGATTTATAAGAAAACATGAAAGAAGATAGAAAAAAAAATTTTTGAATGTAGTTTATCCTGAATTGAAATTGCAGATAATAGTTTTAAAATACATGAATGAAAACAATGGAGAAAAAAATCTTCAGCATAGTTGGTGTGAACTTAAGACTGTATGTAAGAAAAATTTAATACTGCATGAAAGAACACATAAATAAAAAACTTTTCTCAATGTACTTTGTCACTATTGGACTGCTGAAAGAGGACGTTTTACAATACAAAAAAACATGGAGAAAACCATTTCAATGTAATTTCTCTGATTATAAGACTGCAGAGATATTTCTGAGTACATGAAACTACATTTATAGGAAATCTTTCCATTATAATTTTTGAGAATATAGGACTGCTGTAAAGGGGAATTTTAAAATGTATGAAAAATTTATGGAAAAACTTTTGAATACAGTTTGTGTGAATATATGACTGCAGCTAAAGTATATCAGTACCTGAAAAAAAACACAAAAGGAAATATTTCCAAGGTAATTTGTGTTGTTTAACACTACATGAAGCATTGTTTAAGACTGCATGAAAGAACACGTAGGAGTAAAACTGTTTCAATGTATCTTGGCAATGTAGTTTATCAGTGCATGAAAGAATACATACGGGAGGAAAGCTTTTCTGTGAATATAATAATGCACTTGAAAGTACTTTATCAGTATATAAATGGATAGATATATCCAGGAGGAAAGCCTTGTCAATGTAGTTCATGTGCATTTAAGACAGTATGAAATACCTCATACATGAGAAAAACCTTTTCAATCTAGTTTGTTGGAATATAAGAATAAAAATACTTAATTAGTGCATGAAAGGATACATACAAAAGAAAAGCCTTTTAACATAGGTTGTGGGAATTCAAAACTGCACAAATGGGTAAATTAAGACAGCATGACAGAATACATACAGAAGGAAAGCATTTTCAATGTGGTTTTTGTGAATATAAGGCTGCAAGTAAAAGTAATTTATCCATACATGCAAGGGTACATACAGGAGAAAAGCCTTTTGAATGTGTTTTTTGTGAATATAAGACTGCAAATAAAAGTCATTTATCTGTACATGCAAGGATACATACAGGAGAAAAACCGTATAAATGTAGTTTGTGTGCATTCAAAACTGCACAAATGAGTGGGTTAAGGCAGCACAACAGAATACATATAGGGGTAAAGCGTTTTCAATGTAATTTGTGTCAATATAAGACTGCAGCTAAATGTAGTTTAAAAGTGCATGAAAGGACCCATACAGGGGCAAAACCATTTGAATGCAGTTTATGTACATTCAAAACAGCACAAAAAGGCCAGTTGAGCCTGCATGAAAGAACACACACAGGAGAAAAGGCTTTTCAATGTGATTTGTGTGAATACAAGACTGCAGTGAAATATAGGTTAACATTGCATCAAAGGACCCATACAGGTGAAAAGCCATTTGAATGTAGTTTGTGTTCATTCAAAACAACAGAAATAGGTGCATTAAGATTGCATGAAAGAACACATACAGGAGAAAAGCCATTTCAATGTCGTATGTGTGAATTTACGAGTGCAAGTAAAAGTAATTTATCAAGACATGAAAGAACACACACAGGAGAAAAGCCTTTTCACTGTGATCTTTGTCAATATAAGACTGCAGTAAAATATCATTTAACTGTGCATGAAATGACTCATACAGGTGAAAAGCCATTTGAATGTAATTTGTGTTCATTCAAAGCTGCACAAATAGGCACATTAAGACTACATGAAAGAACACATACAGGAGAAAAGCCATTTCAGTGTAACATGTGTGAATATAAGAGTGCAAGTAAAGGTCGGTTATCAGTACATGAAAGAACACACAAAGGTGAAAAGCCTTTTCAATGTGATCTTTGTCAATATAAGACTGCAGTGAAATATCATTTAACCGTGCATGAAAGGACTCATACAGGTGAAAAGCCATTTGAATGTAATTTGTGTTCTTTCAAAGGAGCACAAATAGGCACATTAAGACTACATGAAAGAACACATACAGTAGAAAACACATTTCAATCTATTCAATGTACTTTAGGTGATGCCAAATCTGCAAGGAAAAGTTATTTAATGAGTCATAAAAAAAGTCATATGTCCAGTTTGCCGGAATTTCAGACTTCTGATGCAAGTGTTATGAGATATCGCAAAAAAATGCATTCAAGAAAAAGAATTTTTCAATGCACTTTTAGCAGAAATCATTTAAAAACACAGACATTAGAACCTCCTTTTCAGTGCAATTCATGTGGATTTAAAACTTCTATTGAAGAAAATTTTAAAATTCATGACAGGATACATGTAAAAGATCATTTTTTAAATTCCAAAATGCTTTTTTACAATTTAAAAAATACAACTGAAAAATCGTTAATTATCAATCGATTATTCACTTGTCGATTGTGTGATTACAAAGCAATTGTTAAAAGAGATTGGGAAACTCATGAAAATGAACATTTTGCTAAACAGGAGGTTGTAAACCTTACTGTTTTACTATCTTAAGAGGTGTATATATTTTTATCTTCAGATAATGAAAAATGTGCTTAAGTGATGTAGTTCACTGGAGTTTGAAAAAAACTGCCTATCGTAGCAATGATTCTGTTTGGGCAGAAATGTTAATAGTATTTCAATATAGTGACTGCTGACTTTGTAAGTAAATGGAATGCAGCAGTGCATAAAAGAGATATCTTAATTGATATATCTTTAAGTAATTATATATTTGAACATTTTATAGCAATGAAGTAAATTTTTGCATACAAGAACAAAATGGCTTCTGCCATTTCAATTATTTTTTAAACTGCATATTTTAAGTTAATTGCCTCATAGTGAAAATCATGTTTGCATAAAGTTGGATGCATATAATAATTCTTGTGCATAATTAGACATAATAAATGACTGCTGTCAAAAACTTTTAGACTGAATGGACTTTCAGAGGCTAGTTGTTGGGAAAATTATGATTAAATTACAGTTTGCCAGACTGGATTAGTAATGTGAAGATATAATGATAAGTAAAATTGTATTAATATTCTGATAAATTTTTTAGAAAAAGTAGGAACATAAATTTATATACCCATATGTTTTATAGAATAATTACTTTGTAATGTACCTTTATTGTATTTTGGTGGTAACACTATTTTATTGCAGTTTATGGTAATGAATTCACAAATTAATACTTGCTAATGATTCATAGTTTGTTTTTCTAAACTACCAAAGTCCTATTATAAATGTTACCAAAATAAAGAGACAAATTATATGAAAAAAATTTCAGAATGTTTGTTGCAAGAAAGAAATGCATATCAGTGTTGTTTATTGAAAATAAAGATGAATGTATTTTAAATTCTACTTTTAACAGCATAACTATATAGTCTCTAATATTGTGCCCTGTCAATAGGTGGTAGGACCCAAAGCAGATGTGGAAAGTCACTAAATCAGGTTATACTGGAATTCTGTCTAATACCATTTAATATACCTACCATTTACCACTATTTAATCCATTATAATGATTATACATAGGGAATACAATTATTCCATCTGGGTCCATTTAACATTAAATATTTCCAAATAGTATGTAATTAATTATAACAAATGTGAGAATTGTCTTCCTATAAGCAGGTCACATCCCCTTAACATTAAACAAATATAAAAATATTTATTCAATGGCATGAGAATACCCAGATACTCCTTCTTATTTCCTATGTGATCAAGATAGCATATAACAAGTTAAAATCTTTTAAGAGATGTGTGCTTAGTTAACTATTAGATTGTTCTAAACTGGATTGATCTCTTTTTAATTTCAATGGGTACACTTTGAGTTCATGTGATGTAGTGACAATGACCCCCCCCCCCGAAAAAATGCAACATTTAGAACTGAAGTAAACTTTCAAAACAACAATTTTAATATTATTTACAAAACAAAATAAACATTCCAATTAACAAGTAATTTCAAAATAACAGTTGTAATAAAATTGTATACCTACATACTATAATAATTCTGGATGTTTACAATAAAACACAATTAATATCTTCTCATATGATCCAGTGTTGTGATATTTTCCATTAAAAAATATCATCTTTGTTTTCAATTTATATATGTAAACACACACCCATTTCATCTTCATTACATATATAGGGTCAACTATGTTTTATATATATATATTGTACTGGTTAAAACATGTTGCTCCATCTAACATGAGCTGTTACTAAATGAAACATTCTTCAAACCCAGTCTAGCCTGAGATTTTAAGTCAGGGACCAACCTGGATTCGAACCCATTTCACACGCACCAGATCACATACCTAATGAATAACATAATAGTGATGGCACAAGAGAATTTAATTCTAAATCTGGCACACTATCAAAGCGGAAGAAACAATGAGACATTTAATAAAAATGCATATATATAATGGAATATATGGAAATGGAGAGAGAATAATTTGAACAACAAAGGGTTTGAATAATGAGACATTTAATAAAACAGTAAAGTGATCATACTTATTAGGATGTGCATGACTAGGTGATCCACCTGGAGGTAAATAGTTACATATTGTGACCTTCTGGTTTGGCACCAGAAATATTAATGGGAATTGTGTAATGCTATATCAGTAACATCTGATATTATCTTATTAAATGTGAAATTTTTAAATTTTGTTTATTTGTGACTTAAAACTAAGATTAGAAGTACTTGTAGATGTAATTTAAAAAAATATTAGATGTTTAGTATCTTACTTTATGGTATAATTAATGATAGGATAGGGGGTGGTTTGTCATAAACATAGTCATTATAGTTTGAATTGACACTAATTTGTTTTATTTGTTCACAAAGCAGTATTAAGATTTGTTTGAATGATTCTCTAGTTCATTTGCTTTTCTTAATTTAATTTATAGTATAAACAGTGAAAAATGTTTCACTCATCATCATTAACATAGTCATTTAGTCACATCAGTTTGGTAGTTGTAGTACATTATTTGTAAATATTCATGTATGTCAATATCATTATTCAACTTCATTTTTCATTCATATGCTTCATTAAACCATCAAGTATCATATCTCATATCCAAGTATATAATTTCATAAATAATAGTGTTAAAAAACCAGCTTAATTACATTCTAAGTGAATTAATGGATTATTGGACTGGTGAATTGTTAAACAATAATTTATACTAGAAAATATTTTATTTGTTAAAGGAATTGTCATTAGTTTTTATTCTGTTGCTTTGGAAGTACAGAATATTTAATTCTTAGTTCAATTTAATTTTTTTTATTTATTTAAAAGACAGAATAATTCCCCCCGCCCCCACTTTTCTTTCTTTTTCAAGATAAGAAAGTTTCTTGCATAAATTAAGAAGTTTAGTGCAATGGGA
>JAQFVV010005278.1:0-17991 GCA_028023455.1 Epiperipatus broadwayi | reverse complement strand
CAATCATTAAAAATTTTAAATATAGAACTAAAAAATATAATATGGATAAAAATATAGCCAATTTACAAAAACTAATTTTTATATTGTTACTTAAATATTATAAATGTATTCTTAAAAACTATTAAAAACTATACTTTTTATTCTAAAAAATCTATATTAAATAATAACATTTTTATGCAAAATGATTATAGTGATAACTGTAACAATACTTCTTAAATAAGGAATGGATCAAACTTTCATATCTCAAAATTTATAATACATTAATAAAAAATATATTGATAAGCATATAAATATTGGATGGTCAAATAGTAAAAGTCTGATAAACTGTCGGGTAATCATAAATTAAAAGTCAATATAAAAAATATAAAAAGAATTTTATATAAAAAATTAATTGTGTTACAATATAAGTTAAGACGATTATAAAGCAAAACAAAAGTAAGATCTGAAAAACAGAACAATGCAATTAATAGATGAGATAAAATAGATTCTACAAAAATATTAAAACTTTCAATTATATTAAAGACTTAAAAAAGGCAAATATATAAAACATTTTATATTTACCATTGCTTTCTAAACCATATCACTCTTAATGTTTGAAAAATCAAAACATTCAATTTGCATATTTTGGCTATCTATTGAAAGTTTTACTAACTTTTTTTGTCATAATTCACTTAATATTTTTCTAATATTTTAAATTCAAAAATTGTAAAGATTTCCGGGATAATCAAAAATGCAGCAATTCAAAGCCTGCTAAAATCACAGTGATGAGTTTTCATTATCTTGTTAGAGATCTGATCTCAAACGCTGAATAATACTTCAAAAAACTACTAAGAATGACCAAAATTTCATTTTTTTGGAAATTTTATAATTATTTTTACAATAATTGTGTGATAATTATTAGAAACTAAAAGTATATTTATTACATGTTCACTTTCTAAATAAATGTTTTATTTTTAAATATAAAAGGTTATATTTTGCTGAGAAAATGCGTTAATCAGTAAATTATGGTGGTGAGAATTACGATCTGTAAGTAACACATCATCATTCACAATTTGTTAGAATATATAGCAATATCATAACAATTAGTAAAAAAAATTAAACTTTTAAAGCATAAGATAATAAACATACCAGATATTGATAATAATTTATTCATATTTTAAATACATAAACATCAACAAAAAAGATTTCATTCATTTTGCAAAATCAATCTGCTTCTCCTGAAGTTGAGTAATGAAACAGTACTTTGTTTTGATTAAAATATAATTTTTAAAATTATTGTAAAAGTCAAATGTGATTTTAAAAATTTATTTAATTTCTAAACAAAAATAACTATGAAATGAAGTTAAATTTATTATATTCTGATATATAATATTGGTTTAATTCTAAAATAAAAGCTGGTACTTCTCATATAGTGAAAAACAAAAAGAGTGTCAGAATGCTAATGCACTGCAAGAAAATTATGAATAACTTAAATAACTTTGAATATTTATAAAATTTCAATAAATTTAGTTAATAACTGATCACTAAAAATGAATGGAAAATAATATAAGATAGTATATAAAAAAATGTATAATATATGTAATATTTTTTTTGTATATTGTTGGGTTATGTAGTCAGTTCTTTTTGCTATATTGAATCTCTATATAATTTTTTTATATCTCTATTTTACTGATGTTTTATTTTGTTTTTGCTATTTTACCTCTATTATAAAACACTAGATGGTGTATCCGCAATAATTAATTTATGGATAAAAAATAGCTAAAATAGTTTTGAATTGGGTTATGAGTAAAGGGCAGGCAACAAGATAAGTGAGAAAAGGTAATGTGGCATGCACAAGGGTTTCCCAAATAAAATTATATAAGTGTACTTGTACAAAAGGTGGGGTGATTGTGTTAGGAGAATTTCTCTGAGTGTTATAGTAGTAAGGAATGGGATAAAAGAATAAATGCATTAATAAAGAATAGGGAGTTGAGGAGATGGAGAACTAGTATGGAGAGTAAAGAGTTTAAATATGGATAGAAGGTAAAATGGAACATTGATGTGAGTTAATTTATGATAATAGTAAGGGAAGTAGTTTTATTGTTTAAGGCTAAAATGGGATCTTTAGCAACAAGAGAATATACATGTAAATGGAAAATATGGGTGATTTAGTCTGCAAACTGTGTAAGGAAGGCATAGAAAATATTAGGCATTTGATAATTGAATGTAAGTGCTAGAAATTAGAAAGGAGACAAATAATGAAGCTATGGAAGAATAAATATGAACAAAATGATGATACAGAAAGTGGGTTATTGGTTTTTTATGCTGGGCTTGGGGAAAAGATAAGGGGGATTTAGATATAAAGATCATAGAGTTGACAAAGATTATGTTGTGGGAAATGGAATGGAGCAGAGATTATGGGAAAAATGTAGGGTGGGAATGGAAAGAGAAGTTAAAGTAGCTGAACAGGTTTTACTGGGCACAGTTGTTGAAAGATCTGACTCCATTTAAGGAGAAATCACAGTGTATCACGTCACACCACATTACATTAAAAAATAGAAGCTTAACATTTGAAATGGGCATAAAACCATGTGTCAAAAAATACTCTTTATATCTAATTATTAATAATAAATATTTATATAGCTGTTGAGCATGAATTTTTATTGTTAATTATTATAGTTTGTTAAAATCATATTTGACAAAACAGCCAAATGTGCTCATAGTGTGAATATAACCTAATTCATTAAAATATATTGCACCAACATTAGGCTTAATAAAACAAATAATTTAGTTTTGGATTTTTTAAGTCTCAGAGTTAATAGTTTAAATCATATAAAATCACAAATGGTTTCTGAATGTGTGATTTCAAATTTAATGTTTCTGAATGAAGAATGCCAATTACCAGAAACTGGATTGAAAATTTGAAAAATTCAGCCCTAGTATTTAGACCAAGCCAAGCTCCATAACAGAAAGCTTTATTTTTTGTATAAACTAATAAAGATAGTGGTTAACTAATAGAAAAATAATAAAAAATTTTCAAATTTTAAATAAAAATAATGTGTTAAAATATATTTGAAAATCATAAGTATTAAGCAACAACTAATTAATAGAAATGGAGATAAAAAGTTTCTAGTCAATTTTAATATTTCAGCTTATTCTAATTTATTTCTTTTAAATAAAGCATTTTCAATGACTTATCAAATTCCCTACAAAGTCAAAAAATTCATACTAAATATATACAGCATTAATTAATGTAGAAATGTGGGAATATAATTATATGTACAGATATTTATTATTATTTTTTTTTATAAATTTATTTTTTAAACAAATAATACATATTTTTCTTTGATTTTGACACTAATGATTTTTATCTTTGGATAAAAATAGGTAGGCTTAATCAGAGTCATAAATCAAACAAATTAAAAAGATTGTTTTATTATTTCACTAATTAGAAAGTAAAAAAAAGATATTGTTAGACTCACTGATTAAAAAAAATATCATGGAAAAAGCTTTTAAAATATATATTTTTATATAATAAAAAAACATATTTTTAAATTCACTTTTTTCCAGACACAAGATATAATATTTTAGAAAGAATGAAATAAATCCACCCATTTTTTTTTGACCCAAACATTTATGTATGGACAAATCTTAAGTGTGTGGAAATGAGAGCGTGAAGGTGTTAAGCAATCACTTTAAATTATATTTGTTATGTTTGAAGGAATGACGCCTGCAAAATCTTTTTTACAATTTATGACCCGTCATTCTTTAGTTGAAACTTAAAATATTATATAATGAGATATTATTTTATATAGTACTTATGTTTTATTATTGTAATATTGATATTAGTGACTAAGACAGTACATGTAAGCTTTAAAGTATAAATTATAAATGAATACTCTCACTTTTTTCCATAACATAACAAATGTAATTTAAAAGTGATTGCTTAACACCTTCATGCTCTCTTTTTTATATGCTTAAGATTTTCCCATATATAAATGTTTGGGTCAAAAGAATGGGTGGATTCATGCCATTCTTTCTAAAATACTATATCTTGTGTCTGGAAAAAAAGTGAGAGATATTCATTTATAATTTATCTTCAAAGCACATGTGCATTGGCTTAATCGCTAATATCACGATTACAGTACTAAAACATAGTGCTATATAAAATAATATCTCAAGAATATTTAAAGAAAAAAATGATTTAAAAATTGAATATGTGATTTATTACAAAAGCACAAATATAGGAGACACCAATGGAGTGGAATTTATTATAAATAAAAAGGGAAAAAACAATTATTGTTGATGTTGATACTATATCAGACAGAGTGATAAAATTAGTTATTCAAATTAATGGAAGATACCAAACAATTAATTTATATTTATATTCCAACAACTTCTTATTGTGATGAAAAGATATGGGCACTTTTATATGGATTTACAAAGTGTTCTTGATCAAATCAAATAATATTTGAAAATTATCATAGAAGATTTTATTGCTAGAATTCATGACTACTGAAAGATGAAAATAGTGTTCATAGGGAAAAACCCTTTATATATGATCATAATTCATTTTTTGTATATTTTCTTCTTTAAAAAAAATACTAAATAAAAATGAACATGAAAACATTCAAATGAAGATATAGCAAAATTGGATTATATTTTGAATAATAAAAATATGTACTTCAAAGTTGTAAAGCTTTTAATAGATTCAATTCAGGAAGTGATCATCAATTAGAGAGAGATAAAAAGCAAGTTAATGTAAAACTAGAGAGATGAAACCTATTAAGAAAGCTGACATATTAGTCGTTATATTCCTAACTCTCAGAAATACTCCAACAAATTAGAATTTAAAAGTTGTTTAAATATCTGAAAATGTTGAAGATAGTTTAGACAATACAGAAGTAGATAAGAAAATAATTAATATATTATTAAGAAATGCAAGAAAATAATTGGTACAAAAAGCAACAATTTACCAGTTAATTTTTTATAAAACAATACAAATACATAATGAAAAAAATAAAAATAAAAATTTTAAAAGTGAACCATTAAGAAGAATTGAATGTCTAGAGTTTTGTAAAATAATATAAAAATAGAATTATTAATAATACTAGAAACTATAATTATAAAGTTGCAAAAAAAAAACTATACCAGAGAATAAAATTTTTAAAAGTATGAAACAAAATCTTGATAATGAAAGATAAAGTTAAAGTTTCTGAAATAAGAAAAAAAAAAAAGGAATTATAATAATAATAAACAATAAAATAAAATATTCTCTACATCTTCTGAATTGCCTAAATATTTTAAATAAAAAGTAAAATGTAATTAAATCTATGGAGAAGGAGAAATTCCCCCAAGAATGATGAAATTATTATTGATATCTTAAAAGAAATATATATATATAAAAAATAGAAAAATTGCTCACAAAAAAAAAACTATGTACTAAATGCCTAAATAACAAAGATATAACAGATAATTGAAAATATACAGTAGAAATATTGATATTTAGGAAAAGATGATAAAGAACATATAGAAAGTACAGAACTATCAATATTCTATGATATTTAAAGAAAATATTTACCAAGATAATTAAGTAAACAGTCTACAACAAAACTTTGGATTTTAAAATATTCAAAAGTTTCAAGTAGATTTATGCTTAAGTGGTTTAATCATAGGTCACATCCAAATATATAGAAAAGTTATAGAAAAACCAATGTATATGAATTATGATTACGCTTTGAATTTATAAATTATAAAAAAACATTTAATTTTATGGTATGCATTTCTAGTTTTGATAATTAAAGAATTTAATCATCAAGATATAGACCTTTTGGATACACTCATATTGTAAACAATATTTATCAAAATATAACAGTTCATAATTAGATTATAAGATGATAATAAAATGATTAACATTGTGAATTGTGTGTTCAACAGAATCATTCCATATCTTCAAAACTTTTTATAGCTATTTTACAATAAATATTTTATAGATTAAAACAGAAAGCCAAGGGAATTAAAGCAAATAAAGATTTTTTAAAGTCATTTAGATTTTTTGAGAATGAAGTGGGTTTTTTTTTTTGTGGAAATAATGTTTTATTGTTTCAAGAGAGTTGCAAGAGTTAGCAGATAAAAGTGAAAAAACAGTAAGACCAAACCTAAATGTTAAGAAAGACTAAAATAATATTCAATAGATTTTCTCAAAAGAAAAAACAAAAAGATTGTTTATGATGAATTAGAAGTTAGATCAATTACAAAATATCTTGGTTACATTGACTAATGGAAACAAAAATATAGTGGCTAAAATTAATAGGCACGGGATTAAACTTGGTTGGAGTGCTTCTTAATAAAAAATAATTAATACTAAAAAGAAATGGCAAGTCTATGTGTTTGAAAAAGATTTTTAATAGATATGTTTACCAATATTTAAATAGACTTGGGATACTTAACAGAAGAGCAATATAGAGACTTCTAGGTCACTCAATGAAGTAAGGAGAGGTGTGTTAGGGTTAACAAGAAGAAATCACAAATTAAATATATAAATGAGAGATCAAAAAGGTATCATTGGCATTAGTTAAAAAAATTGTTAGAAGAGATGATATCAGATAAACAGTAACAATATATATATATATATATATATATATATATATATATATATATATATATATATATATATATATATATATATTCAAGATAATTTTAAACTAATATATACACAGAGTTTTTCGTTACGTGCCAAATAATTGTCAACATCGTTTATCTGAGAAAGTATTTTAATTAATAACACGCACGCACACACATATAAATAGCATATAAATTATATCAATCAAAACACTATCAAGGTTATTTAATTTTTTTCTATTTCTATTTTTTTTTATATTTAGTAGATTAGTAGATATTGATTTTTTCCATGAGCACGGTTTGCTTTTAGCTTTCCAAATCTTGGAATTTTTTTTTAAAAAATGCAAATACATTTAATTCAGCAGTCAAAATTTTAAAATATTTCAAAAAATATTAGAACACAATTAATATAATGTTTCCCAATTTTTTTTTTACGCACCGATATTAAAATTACTTTAAAATTGAGTCATATGTCTAAATGATTTTAAGTAGAAATTATATAAGTCTTGCTAGGTAAATTAACTAAATCACATAAATATAAATTATTTAGTTACATATTATACAATAGTAAGACTCATTTATATTTTTAGTTTTTATAATTAGCTTTAAAAATAATTTAAAGCATTTTTGAAAATGTAAAACGTCAATTATTATTGTTATGTTTTTTAATATATAAACTGTATGATTAGGATGAAAGTTAATTTTTAGCATTAGAAAAAATAGCTAAAGTATAATTACTATAATAATATTAAAAATATGCGAATAATGTTATTATTTTTATTTATGTTTTGTTTTTCTTTTAGTCTAATAATTGTTTTAGGATAAATGAAAAAGTATTACTTTAGTGAATGCATTTATTATATATATATATATATATATATATATATATATATATATATATATATATATATATATATATATATATATATATATATATATATATATATATATATATATATATATATATATATAAATGAGGGATTCATTTACAAAAAATATATATTGTAGAGTTTTATTTTGTCGGGGGCTTTATTATGGGTATAGGAATATAATGTAAGGGAATTCCAATGCATGTAAAAGACTTAGTTATTACATATGAAAAATGTTAAGCTGAAACAACTTGTAAAGCTCTAATTTAGCCTAACTCTTCAGCAGTGTTATTCCATTCTAACAAAAATAGTTCTTTTCTCAACATATATGACATTTCAGTAGAGTATACATTTGTGAAAAAATACAATAGACACAAATATTTTATAGACATATTTGATTAAGTATAATATTATAAATAATACATCTACAGTTAGAATGTATAATTTTAAAATAAATGGATAAATAAAAAGATTATAGCTAATATTCAAGCAATTTTGCTCCAACTCAGAGTAATTAAATGCTATTTATTGCTTGCACATTAAGTCAAATTACACACAAAAACAATATCTATGACATTTAAAATTAAGATTACTTATAGTTATAGTTCATTTTACAACCAACATCTATTAACAGATTTCATTAAAAAAGCTTTCCCTTTTTTTCATAGAATTATCTTTTCTATTGCATGACTAATGATTTTTAAAAAATACAAGAGGTTCCAACTGTTGACTAAAAATATAATTAAAGTTTAAAAAAATACATGAATTTATTTATGTAAAATAGTATACATAATAAGAAGGAAGCAGAGGTTATTTTATTTTTGTAATGAGATATTGCAATAGCACTTCCAAACAGTTTTTTATGTTTCATATTAATAAGATTAACATATGTTTTTTAATAATAATTTTATTAAAGGTTTTTTTTATATTTTATAATTTAATAAAAAAGATTTCAAATATTAAAATGATTTAGCATTTTTTAAATTATCATGTTTCTATTTGAATACGGAAAGTATGTCATCAACATATTGCAAATATCTATTTGAAATTATTGAATATAAATATATCTACATAGTTTTATAGAATTATTAAATATAAAACTTTTGGTGATATCTCTAGATAAACTATATATAATTTACATAATGAAATACAAAGTTTGATAAACCAATAGGTTCTACAATATCTATCAAAACAACCTCTATAGATAAATAATGCAATCTAATCTTTATCTATAGAGGTTACCTTGATATTTTAGCTTCTATCATATGAATTATCATTTGGAAGTTAAATAGTTATTTCCAATTTGTGCTTTATATATATATATTGTAATGGAAACGTATATGTAGCAGCCCCACGATTGGACTAGCCAAATGTAATGGAACCTATAATTCAGAGCCTCACTTGAATGCTCCAAATGTAATGGAACTTAAGGTAGCCCATGTTTGGACAAGTTAAATATAATGGATCGTACTTGCTACATTCCATTTAAATTGAAGAAAGACAAAATTATCCCGGTTATATAAATAATGTAATGGAAACTATATGGTAGCTCATAATTAAGCAAGTTAAATATAATGAAATGTATATGAGTTATTCCATTTATATTAAAGAATGAAGAAAAATAAACTTGTTCCAATTATATTTTAATAAATTGTTTAAATTGCCCTCCCAGCTAGCTTTATATAAAACAAATCTAAAATCATACTAATCAATGAGATCTTTCATTATAATTTATCTTTTAGGTTAATGTGACTAACTAATCAAATATATATATCAAAAATAAAGGGACTTTTATTAAATTCAAATATACACATCTACTATATAAATTTATGTACCTCTAAATATGTGTATAAATAATAATATATGTAAGTGACCTACAAACCAAGTAATAAATGAAATAAGAAATTATCCTTTATTAAGTCGTAAATTCAATTAATTTACTAATAATTTTGGCATTAAGAAAATAAGACTAATATAGTATCGATCTTTAAATAATTACAAAGGCATTATTTATAAAATTAAATAGCACATCTTTATTTTATGTTATCGTTTGACTTTAAATAATATTAATGTTTCAATATTAATATAAACAATAAATATATAAAGATAATAATTAATATATAGTACCTCAACTTATAAATTATATTTTCAGATTTTAAAATTATTTAAATATTTATCTTAAACATCATCTGTTATATGTTTAATGTTATAATAAAACAAGACGCTTAAATTGATCATTCACAAACGTTACATTTTACAATGAAAAATAAAATAAACAAAAAAAAAAATATATCAATCTCAAAAATGTATATCCACACATCATTCATATAAATATATAATTATTAAATACCTTTTTTAAAAGTTCACTTAGTTGATTGTCCTTTTTAAGAATTAATTTAGTCCATGAGTTTTTTCATCTGTATATTTTATTATTTTTATTTTTAGAATGCATTCTATTAAAAGAACGACGAAACGATTTCATTAAAGAAGATTATTAATTCTTGAATATATGCATATTTTATTAAAATGTTAAATCCAGTACATCAATTACAATTACTTTCAGATTAGAATTAAATTGACGATAATACATTTAAGATAGCTATACCAGCTTTTAATTCCAGACGCGATGAAATTTATACGTTGAAAATTTTAGTTGTTCCATTGAAAAATTGCTTTAGAATATATGAAAGCGATGATGATGATGCAGCCCTAGCTGCGATATATCCTTATTACCCCGTCATAATTTATATGTTTATTACAAAATATATACGTTACTTCAGTATTTTAAAAATGGTAAACTTTAAAGAAATAAAATGTAATAAAATTCTATCCTTCAGTTGTTTGTTCTATATCCCATTTTTTTAATAAGCAATAATCCTAATAATGGCTTCCTTATTATTGTCGCGTGGTTTTATGCCAGCAGATGCTATTTTAAAACTCATGTTATATGTATGTTCTCTTTTACAACAATTAACATCAAAATAAAAATAAAATATTAAGTATACATATAAAAAGTATCAAATCGAAAATTTAACATCTTTTAAAATATACATAAATAATTATTTATTACATTTAGTAATCATTGCAAATAAAATACTTTTTTTTTTTTAATCAACAATTTATATGTCCTTATTTATTTCAATAATTAAATATTTATAATGATGTACTATCGATATATATAAATAAAATAATAACTTCAAATAATAACTATATTTAATAAACATAAAAGAAAAATTTAAATATTTCATATATAAACTTCAACTTAAAGAGATTTTTTTTTTAATAACAAATAACAAATTTTTAAAATATAAATATCGACCTATTGATATTTACAATATATATATATATATATATATATTTGTAATGGGCACAGACATCATTACATTGTTTTTTTATTAGTAAACATGAAAAAAAATAAAAGTACGCAAATAAAACTTTTTTTTATGAATTAAAAATTGAAAATTAAAATTCTATACTAAACTCGTATCTATATAATCACACAGATGAAAAAAATTATTAAAATAAAACTTTCTTAAAAAAAAAAAGTATTTTAAAACTAAATTGTCAGTAAAGATTTAAAGATAAAAATATATCTAAGTTTGTACAAAACAAATTAATTAATGTTATTGAAAAAATGGAAATGATTAATTTAATTAGTCAAATGTAAACTAGCCTTGGGCATTTAAATGTATAAGCATCGGTCAGATAGGGAAAACAATAGAAACCCAAATAACCAATGAGCGAAAACAATGGAATTGGACCTCAGCAAAAGGACCATCACATCGTCATGACGTAATGTCCACTGGATCTGAAAGGCTACTATAAAAAGTATGGGAATAATAGATTATTGGGGAGATGTGACTATATGTGTTAGTGTGGAGTTAAAGGAGAAGGGATTGAAAGATGCTCTCTTCAATCCCTTCCAGTTATTATAAAAAAAGAAATGAAACATTGCTTTTCTTATACTGAGGACAACAGGATCATCGGGGCATTTAATGTGGATTCCAAACAGCATGCAATGGATAAATAGGAATGTTTAAAAAATTGTAAGAACTTTAAAAAACATTTTGAAACACTAAGAACTTTAAAATATAAACTTTCTCAGTATTTAATCTATAAGAAATAGAATCCTATCTGACCAATGTTATTTATTAATTAGTTATAATTTTATTTGATGTATTTCTTTTTTGTAAAATCATTTTCATTTGTTTTTTTTTTTGTTCTTTAAGTTTTATTTATGATTTTTGTTTTGCGATAAATTAAATTATATAAATGTTAAGCTTAAGTCAGGCATGAATGGCTATATAGATTTATAAAGTTATATTAGGGGAGGGTAATCTTAGGTTACTTGTTTCATAGTTAAATTGGGTCAATGGATTGGATATATTGGTGTAATTAGTAGACGTAAGTATGAGATTCGCTACTGGCAGAATTGCTTTATATGCGCACACACTTTCGCTTTGCCTATGGGAGGAATTATAAGATGGAGACCACTAGGTTCCTTCCTATAAAGTTTTTTTTTATTGCTCTTATCATTAGATAGATGTAGTATTCCTATCTGATGAAAGGCCAATTTCTTCTTCTTTAACCTATTTGTGCTGTCGTAGTTGTATTACATTGAATACATCGATATATCAGATGGAATGAAGTTGGATTTGAATCTGAACTTTAGGCCTAAGGTCAAACAAGGATAGAATTTTTTTTTCAAATGCAAATCTATGTAGTCTATTCATACTCGACACTCTAAATAAAAATGCATTAAATTTAAGTTGGGTATAGATGCCTGCATGGGTTCATTACCAGTTAATTATGTTTTGGTTTTCATATTTGATCAAAATATATAGAGATTCGGTAAACACTGATACCTTAGGGTGAGTATCTAAGATGTATTTATTTTGGATGTCTTTTAAGTTATTGGTCCCAATGCAGTATCTTATGATGAATACCGTTGGGTTTCTTTTATTCCCTATGCAATTGGCGGTATCAATGACTTTGTATTTTGATCGTTTATGTTTATTTTAAAATGTTTTTTGACTGTGTAATCTATGTAACCGATCTATATTCAACATTAAAAACTCAACATTTTAAAACAAACTTTTATAAACCCATCTGTGCGAACTTATAAAATTAAAATGTAAATTTATAAAAATTAAAATGTAAATTTATAAAAATTAAAATGTAAATTAAAATCAAAGTAAGAAAATGTAAATTAAATTTTAAAATGTAAACTGATACTAAAACAATTTTAAATATTATATATATGTGCATAAGGAAATGTTTGTGTGTTAATTTCTGGCAGTGGCTTATTTTATTCTTTTTTTATATATCTTACATAGGAATTTGATATAAAATATAAATCTCTGCTGTTACACTGAGCTAGTGATAATGGGCTAATGACCGGATATCAAAATATAAAAAATAAAAAAAAAATAAAAAAAAATTTTTTTTTTAACTTACATATCTGCCTACTTTATACATTTTTCTAGGTTCAAATGCCTAGATGGCGCCCTGTAGTGCAGATTATGTTAAGCTCCCTTTCTCCAGATCGTTATAATATATATTCAGAAAATTTATAAATACATTCTTCATATTTTTTTCTGAAATGCAGAATAAAAAATAATTAGTCTAAGATATAATTGTAATCATATGAGTTTTTAAATATATATAAAATAATATCTATTATTACATTTAATTTGATTTCTCAATATGGAATTATTAAATACAAAATTTTCCTATTGTAATTAACTTAAATATAAAAATATCATTTGAGAATGATCTGATGGTCCCTTACATACATATGAAATGTAAGTAGATTAATGTTAAAATTCATTGATAAGAATTTTATTTTATTTTTCAACCTTTACTATATATATATATAAAACAAAAAACAAGTTAAAAACTTGCTACGCTTGTATTTATATCAACAGATGGCGTTCCACCAAAAAACACCATCAAGCATATGTTTACATAAACGCTCAGAGCAAGCATTCACTATCTCTAACTTTAATTCCACTTTCAGATCATGATTTCAAGCTATTTAGCTATCTTCAGTGAAAGTACTAGGAATAAGAAAGTAGATCTAAACACAAACTCTGAGCATTTATAAAACAGTTTCTATTCAGCTTGCAAGCATGAATCTTTTAGACACATAATGTCTTCAGAGTCAGCATAGCAAGCCAGATATTTATATGGGGGTCCTGATCTCAGTTCAAAAGCATCACCACATAGTAGAAGCCTCTTTGCAATATATACAAGCGTAAACAAGTTTTTAACTTGTTTTTTGTTTTTCATAAATGTACATTTGAGGTCTTTCTAGCAATGATATATATTGCAAAGGCTTCTACTATGTGGTGATGCTGAACTGAGATCAGACCCATATAGCTATCTGGCTTGCTATGCTGACTTTGAAGACATTACATGTCCCCAAAGATTCACACTTGCAAGCTGAATTAAAAAACTGTTTCATAAATGCTCAGAGTTTGTGTTTAGATCTAGTTTTCTTATTCTTGTCTTTCACTGAAGATAGCGAATAGCTTGAAATCATGATCTGAAAGTGGAATTAAAGTTAGAGATAGTGAATGGCACGTCTGAACGTTTATGTAAACAGTTGCTTGATGGTGTTTTTGGTAGAATGCCATCTGTTGACATAAATACGAAGCATTAGCAAGTTTTTAACTTGTTTTTGTGTTTTTCATAAATGTATCTTTGAGGGTCTTTCTAGCAATGATATATATATATATATATATATATATATATATATATATTGCGAGGCTTCTACTATGTGGTGATGCTGAACTGAGATCAACCCATATAAAGTTATCTGGACCCTTACTAATATGACTTTGAAGACATTAAAACGTATCTAAAACATTCATGCTTGCAAACAGTTAGAAAGTGTTTCATAAACGGCTCAGTTTGTGTTTAGACTCCTAGTTTCTTATTCCTGTCTTTCACTGAAGATAGAAAATAGCTTGAAATCATGAATGAAAGTGGAATTAAGGTTAGAGATAATGAATGCTTGCTCTGACATATATGTAAACATACACTTGATGGTGTTTTTGGTAGAACACCATCTGGTGACATAAATACAAGCGTTACCAAGTTTTTAATTTGTTTTTTGTTTTTCATAAATGTACCTTTGAGGTCTTTCTAGTAATGATATATATTGCAGAGGCTTCTACTATGTGGTGATGCTGAACTGAGATCAACCCATATAGCTATCTGGGCTTACTATGCTGACTTTGAAGACATTATGTGTCTGAAAGATTCATGCTTGCGTGCTGAATAGTAACTGTTTCCATAAACAGTCAGAGTTTGTGTTTAGATCTAGTTTCTTATTCCTGTCTTTCACTGAAGAGAGCAAATAGCTTGAAATCATGATCTGAAAGTGGAATTAAAGTTAAGTGATAGGTGAATGCTTGCTCTGACCTTTATGTAAACTATACGCTTGACCGTGTTTTTGGTAGAATGCCTATCTGTTGATATATATATTGTAATAATTTAATAAGTTCATAAAATATAAAAAAAACATTATTAAATATGTAGTTCTCATCTCAGAATATATTATTTTTATAAATAAATTAATTACTAAGTGCAAACTTTAATAATAATAATAATAATCCACAAATCAGACTTTCATAAAGACATTTTAATAAACTTGTAAATAATGTCAATAACTGTTTGTCTAATTAATATTGATACAGGAAAGTGAATAGTATTTACAAGTTTGTTAAACCTTTTTTCTATTGGAATTTCACTTGTGAATTACACTTATAATTTGAACATCAGAGTTATGAAAATATGTTACTTTTCAGCCTACGAGATGTAATAGAGGCATTGTTTGCTTATGGATTTTATTATAATTTAAAATCAAATGTTTATTGAAACTTTAAACTGGCTTGATTAATATTTTAAGAAGATACCACTAATAAAATGTTTCACTCCTTTTGAGTATCAATGATTGATTTACTTACCACATAACAGCATGGTAGTTTAATAAAAATTAAAATTTTTTGTTTAAATAATAAATGAAAAGATGTAAGTGAGAAGATGGTATTTACAACTTTAAAGGGAGATAATTTCTAAATTTGCATATCAAAATTAATATTTTCACAAAATATTACATATACAATATCAGATAGTGAAATTAAGAATATGATTTGTTTAATCTTAATAATTATGAATATATACAATTTGCTTAATATATACATTTTATTAATTATAAAAAACTAAAGTAAAAATAAAAAAAGTAATTTTTTTAACATTGCTAATTATAATTATGATTAGATTTGAGCAGAGTTTCTGCAAGAGTCATTTCATCTGTGATAAAATGTTGTACAATGGTGCATTCCTCTTTTGCATTTATGCAACTAAATAAAATATAAATAGTCTTGATAAATGATAGCTACGATTTTTATTATGTGATGCGTTGTTTCATATAAACTATTGTTCTACCAAAAGGTCATTAAAATTGATGTTTCTAAAATATGTGGAATTTTGATCTAGTGCCAGATTATTAAACTTCTTGAGTTGCAAAAGTATAAGACATTTGAAAGCTTTCAGGTCAATAAGTTGAATAGCACAATAGAATTATGAATGGCTGTTTGATAAATATTTTTTTATTACTAGTTTTTGCATTGACATTAGCAGAGAATGGTCTGAGAATCTGAATAATATATTTATTGGATGTTTATTTATTGACTGTGATTAATAAAAGTGAGATAATGATAACTACATGTATTATGTGATCTTTGGTTCATGAATGATAAAAAAATTAAACAGTTTTATTCTTTATTAAATTAAATTATTAGTAAATGTGCATCTTTAAATATGAGACACTAAAAAAATCAGTAATAAAATGTAAGATATTAAAAATTGCATGTTAATGGGTAGCAGTGACAATTTACCGTCAACGATGATGAAAACATAAAATATTTGAATATTCATATGTTACTTCTACTTAATATAGATTTATTTTTTATTTTCAAATAAATTAAATATAGTTAAAATAAATTTATATATTCAATGTTGAATTGTACATTAATTATGAATTATATATATATATATATTGCTAAAGATTGTAAAAAAAACCCTAAGACGACCCAGTTTTTATTTTAACCAAAAGCTTTTTTTCTCAAAAAAATATCCTCGCATGATTTGCTGAAAATATTGAATTTATTTTTTCTATTAAATTAACTTAATTACACACTAAAAATATTTTAAAAAGTTTATGATAACTAGTTTCACAATATTATACACACACTTAACTACTGCTAAAAGAAAACATAAAAAAGAATATCTTATCTATGTCTATCTAGATTTATAAACTTGATTTAACTTGTGATTGAAATGTATGCATTTATGACATATCCATATTTTTATACATAATCAGAAATATAATTAATATTTGTATTGATGAGTGTATTATTTTAAAAAATATGGATATATACAATACCACAAGCTTTCAACCCTACATGATTAATAACATTTAGATCTCCAACTTTACACATATATGTGACAAAAAAAAAATCTTTCTAAATTATCATTTTTACTTTCACTCATTCAAGATACAAAGTAAATAAATAAGAGAAAATAAAACGATCATTACTTTGTGTCATTTGTTTGCTTACATTTATTCTATTCCATAGTCAGCTATTGTAAATTTGAATATGTTAAATCCCAGATTACTACCTAGATTTTTATCTTCTTCAAGATATACTCTCTTTTAATATATACTCCCACTTTTGCAAATTGCTTTTATCGGCTGAAATCCGATAGACAAAATCTAGTTTGAGTATTTAAATGTATTATTACTATCTAATGGCCATTGATTTTCAAACTTTCAAATAAATGGCACTGTAATAAAGTAAATTGAATGAAATATTACTGGTAATGCAGCTGTTGAAAAGTAGAAAAAGTCATATGGGTACTTCTTTTAATTTGATTGGTTGATTGTTTATTTTTATAAAGCGTCATCATTAGGACAAGGAGTTTAATTTGAAACAAAAGATTCTTAATATAATTTTTAAAATGTTATATTAAAAAGCAAATAATTTACATCAGAACTATGTTCATATAAAAGAATTAACTCCAAATGGTGTGGAAACTCTGAAGTGTAGCTTCCTTGGATCGATTTCAGCTCTGAAACTACCCACACTCTAGCTTCTATGAACTATTGAGCAACAAAACCATTCAGTTATTTAATTTATTCTGTTAAATATATAGTGAATTCAAAATATCACTGCAAATATCTTTTTGGTATACTCTTTTCAAATAATTGGATTTCTTCTTGTAGAAAACACTATTATGCATATTTCTATATATTCTATACTTCTCAGCTAAATTTAGAACCTAAACAAACTTGAAAATAAAATGAAGTCATACATCATATTGAACTTAATTTGATAAGCTTGTAGTTATAAACTGAAATAAAGAGCATGTTAATATCTCTACCGATAAATGCCAAAGAGAAAGCATTTAATATCTCACCTAGAAATCATCCCCAACCCAAAAACAGTTTCTA
>JAQFVV010005277.1:0-18206 GCA_028023455.1 Epiperipatus broadwayi | reverse complement strand
AAATCAACAAAAAGAAGCAACTGAAAAAAGTAAAAAACAATATAACATTACAAATAAAAAAATTGGAAAGTCAAGCTGAAGTGCTTGAAAAATTAGAACAACAAATTATGTCGGAGTACCAAAAATTGAAAGAGGAAATTTATGATAGAAATCAGTGGAAATAAAGGCAGTTGAAAGCCAAATAAAACAACGCCACAAGGAAATAGAGAAATTTAAAGTAGTGACAGGTGGGAGAAAAGAGAGTTGTTACAGTAGGCTGTAGCAGAATTAAAACTGCGAGAATAAAAGGATGTAGTAGAAAATATATGGGTTGGACATAAATAATTTAGCTGAGAGTAAGATAAAATTGAATTTAGCAATAGAGACAAAAATGATAATATGCAAGAAAATTGAAAATTTTAATATTAATAATTGTGAGCAGGAGAGAATATGAATATGTAAGAAAACATACAAAATGATAATCCTGGCAATAATTTCTGAAATAAGAATCTAAGGTTGTGTAGAGGATGTCCTTAGTTATAACATAGTAGTAAGCTTGGAATAATACTTTGTATTGAGAACCAGCTTAGTGAGGAGGGTCATGAGTGCTATTAACCTAAGAACAAGTCATCTGTGGGCACTTCCCCAGATATAGGAGGAACTCTCCATTTTTAAGAAACCAACTATAAGGGTTTTCCATGAATAAAAAAAAGCCCTGCCAGTTAGTTACTGGAGTGAAGAGTGTCAAGGAAAATATTAGGCACCCCATACAGCAGGATGAATGGAACCTAATGAACTTTAGATTTTCTTCCAGACAAGTTGCCAAATTATGTTACTTTAATGGCCATCCTACATTCAGAACAACAAATGATTAGGATAGAGCAGCAAGAATTTCACTACATAGTGTTGAAAAAATGCTAATTGGGAACCATACTAAAGAATGTATTCGAGCAGCGATAGCACAAATTACTATGTGAAGTGCTTTTTTACTTTGGCACCAGAATTATATTCACGATGCCAAAGGTCAGAGAGATTTAAATCCCAAACCAAAATAAACAGTAAAATGTAATGGAATTTGGTCCAAGGAGAAATTCCTTGAAGTGACATCTAGAAAGAGATGGTATAGAAAGAGATGGCTTTCTGTAAGTTCTTAAAAGAACAAAAATCTTTAGTTGAACCGGAAATGACTCAGATCTCACTCAGCCAAAACAACCTAAGAAAAACCAAGGGATGGGATCTCACAATAGTTTTCCCCATGAGTGGTTCCTTCAGAAAATAATATAAAAAGATCCACCTGATAAAAAACTAAATTAGCAAATAGACTGACCCTCAGCCTTGACTTAGAAAAGGATCTCGGATTACATAAATATTTTAAAAATGAGTTAAAAATAAAAATGTAATTTAAGTCGATTTAAAAACAGAAATGTCTTCTAATAAAAAAAATATATTTATTTTTGTATTTGCATTCAAATAAGCTTTTTACAAAAGAAAATAAATTAAAATGATGTAATATAAAGGTACAAATCAGATTAATGATATACCAGAGTTTATGAGTAACCCAGCTTATAAGTCTGTGATTTAAACAATGATTTGCATGACAAAATAAATAGAAAAAATCATATTCAGAAGGAAAAATAAAGGAAATAATAATAAATATTAGACATTAGTAAGAAAAATAATCAAAGTCCTATAATTTATTTCAGTATATGTCTAGTTCTGAAGTAAGATAATTATAGATTGATGTATGTACTTGATGCATTTTTATATATTAATTTGTATAAAAAAACTATTGATCATATTTTGTGTTTGGTTAAGCCATTTCTTCATGAGACATTGATCTGCAGATAGGATCTGTGCACTCAAGTTTATTTACAATGATGATGTGCCAGTAAAGAAAGTCCTCGATATTGTTAACAGGGTAGCTGAAAGCAAAATTTCCAGCATGTTAATAAGTAATACATATCATAAGCTGAAGGTGCACAGTGTGAATAGTTCTGCCATTAAATAGATCTTAAGTCCTTGGTTATAAACTATTACTGCACAGAATTTTGTCCATGCTTTAATCGCAACTTCTGCAAGAAATTAAGCATGGTTTAATCAACACAGAGATTGATCCCTGGTATGTTATATAAAGTTCTTATGGTGAATAACTCTTTGTCAGGACCAGCTGAAGGGAACACAACCAACACACAAAATATCTCATCCATCTATATGCCATCAAAAATAGCACCTTCTCCCTCAGCAGATTGTTCATCAACTTCACATTTGACAATCTGGCTTATCAGGTGTAAGCTCATATTCACACAAAAGCAAACCTCAATGTCGGCTAGACCTCCCTTGAGCTACTGCCACCATAAAACGAGATAAATTGTTAGCTCCCCCTGAATGGCTCTTTTGCAAATACCTGGACAAGCATCTTCTTCCCAAGCACACAAATATTCATCTTGAGAAATTCAAAACACTCACCTTTATGCTAATAATGGAGCTTTCTAATGAAAGCAATGCCAGTAATATGGTGCAAAATATTTACTCTAGACTTTCTTTTTACTTATTTAACCCATGTAACAAGAAGGTTTCCAATAAAGTTGCTTTTTTTAAAAAAAATCTTTATTTGTCATGATACATATTTTTTAATGAAATATGAATTTTTTAGTTTTTTTAAAAAAAGGAATTATTAAAGTTGGATCAATATTGAAGAGAAGGAATTAAATAATTTAATTGCTCCTAAAATTGGAGGAAAATGTGATACGTACAAAGGTATAGTTAACATAGTTTGATTTTAAAAGATTAAAATGTAGATAATTAATTTATAAGGTAAAAAATGAAAATATATTATTACTTTTATAAAATCATTGCCAAGTAGGTAAAACCTAAAAATTATTTTTAAAATTTAATATTTAAAAGAACCCTTATCTGTTCTTTAACTAAAAAAAAATTCCATTGGATTATAAAAAAAAAAAAAAAGAATTATAAATATAACTATAAAATTATTTTTGAAAAATAAGTTATTAGCAACCAAATTTAATTTTTAAAAAAATTATTTGATCAGATGAAATTTATTAAAATTATTTATTTAATAAATTAGTAATGAAAATCTTTTCGAAGAGAAGATTTTAAAAAATTGAAAAAGTTCAATTAATAATGCAATTAGACAACGGATGACAAAGGCAAATATACTATCAATCTCCTATTGCTTGATGCTCTATTCTTATTTTTATTCTGATTCTTATTCTTCTGACAAGTTTTTACTGTGAGCAGTATATAAAATTTGCCGAGCCTTTTCTCATAAGGTTAAGCCAAATAGTGCAATCGTCAGTTATCTATTCCTAATGCCGGTTTGCTATACCAAATTTGCAGTCATCAATCAAATCTATAGCAATATTCTTGACATTCTAAAAATTACCATGCAGTTGTTAAACCATCAAGGAACGTTTATTTGTGTTTTATTATTCAGCTTCTTCAACATCTGATACCTGACATGTAGTAAAGACCTTTATTTACCATTGCTGCGATCCAAATCTGTTAATATAAATATATTTGACAAAAAAAACATCCTGGATATGTTCCAATCTATGGTCTACAGGAGCAAAGTAGCCACTTCAAAAAAGAAGATACGAGCATTACTAGTGAACTCACCATTATCTTCTAAGGAGAGGGGTATCACTTCTAGAAATGAAGCTACAACAATAAAAATCTAGATAAATATAAATCTAAAATACAATAGCATGGATGAACTGGATATTCTTTAAAATTTGTAATAACGTGCAATTCGGGTATTGTTTACTTTTATTTTAGAATGAGATTAATAATTCTTCATTTAAGTTAGCCATAATTTATTTATTCCATTTTTATTGATTATTTTTAGCATGTGTGTGTGAATAAACATGCTATTTTACTCTTCGTCAGTCTAGCTTTAGTTTTCTTACTCCATACCTTTACCATTTCATAATATCACTAATTAACGATAATGGTATTAAGCAAATTTCATTATATCTATGCATTATAAATATACTTGTTCTGATAGTCTGATTGAAACCAGTTTCTTACTCTTTGTGCTGGGGCCCAGTGGATCCAAGCACTGGAAGTATTTTAAACCCTTTATTTGAAGATATTCTAGTCGGATCTGGCTAGATGGTGCCAAAGAATCATCCCATTCAAATAAAAATATCCCCAGAGGAACTGTTAGCTTCCCGCAGTAGTCTTCAACAGTTTGAAAACGGGAGGGGGTAATATATTCCTATCCCCTGCAATGCCTGATCTTATTGGTATAAAATGGTAGGGAAAATATTACCCATATTTAAGTCCTCTACTTGAAATAACGAAATCTGTTAATCAAAGAAAATGTTTATTATCAATTTAGAATGCAAATGCTCATTTCAATGTAAATGATATTGTAAGCAGCCCAAATTTAATCATTTATTATAATATTTATATCATAAATTATAGGTTTTTTTTCTTTTTTTTTTAGCCAGCTTTAACCAAATCTCATTTATTTCTTTAATAAGATGCTAAGAACCTAAATTGGTCTCTATTATCTTTTTTTTTCTCCCAGATATCCTTTTTCCAGATATGCGTTTTGTTCATAGCAAAATTTGATTTTAATAATGGCATCAAACAAAATGAGTATATTACTCTGAAATTTTGTTTTCATCCATAGATATTTAGAAGGAATCAGTCAAGAACTAAAAAGTTCCTGAAGCAAATTCACTGCTGAAGAAAATAAAAAAAGTATTAAAAAGTATTTTAATTGAATGAACGCTAAAAACAGCCAATGACATTACATTCAAAATGTCATATGATTTTTGGAACAAATTACAAGCATTATTGTTACTTTTAACATATAATCAATATTTAATTATTCTACATGTCATTTTACATTCAGCTTGGTGACAAACCTAACATTTAAGAGATGAATATTTGATGAGTTGCACAATTTTTTTAATATTACTCAACTGAAAAGTACAATGATGCAGTTTAGAAAATATCAAATTTTATATTAAAAGAAGATAGATTCAGGGTACTGCAGTATTTATTTCAAAAATGAAGAAAAGATATGATAACTCTTCACATACCCAATAAATGTGTAATCTTAAGTAGCTTCAACAACCTTATGATTTAAGTGTTATTTCTTAGTGAAAAACATGTTTTTAAACATTTAACATCGAATAAACCCTGCAATTTGACATTAAACGAGGATCAAAAATGTTTAAAATGTTTGATCAAACGGCTGTAATTTTGCACTTATTTATTTCTGTGCTATTGAAGTATTTTTTGTTGTTTGCTTTTATTTCTTTTTCAAAACATATTGCCATTTGTTTTTAAAAAACGAGATTAATAATTTTTTCCACCTTACATGAAAACGAGAGGCATGACAGGAGGGATAAGATTAAAATATGAGTGCAAGCATCAAATAACCTCGTTGGTTTCAGTAATAATGATAGTCAAAACTATTTTTCCTTCAAGTTTCAAAGGTTATCATCAAACTGCTAAAATTTTATACTTATTCATTTCGCTATTGAATTACTTTGCTGACTTTGTTGTTTTCTTTTATTTTTTCAAAAACATATTTACATTTTGCTTTAAAAAATATTATAAAACATTTTTTTTTTCATCTGCATGAAAAATGAGAGAGGGATGAGAGGGAGATAAAATAGATAAGATTAAAACATGGATAAAATTAGGTAGCAAATAGTGACCAGAAAATATTTTGAAGATTTAAAGAATATAATTTCAGATGAACTGGGCCTGAAAATGCATTATTACAATTCACAAGTTAGATTTTTAAAGAATTATTTTTAAAAACCATTTAGGTTTTTAAACATTTTCTCTCATATTTGCAATAATTCATCAATGAGATAAAAATTAGTCAATGAACTGACATTAATAAAAGAAAATGTAAAATAAGCTTATAAGTTGATTAAAAATGATTTTTTAAGAATCTGATTTACAAATCACAGGTAATACATTATAATTTACTGGCCTGTGAATAAATTATATGCTATTTTTTACTTTCAATCACTCACTATTTATTTATGGATTTATTAAAAATATTAGAATAAAGAGATACATTATAAAAAACCTGATCAAGAACTTTATGAAACTTTCAAAATTAGTGAAAAAAAGGAAAGCGATAATTATTGAATGGACATGTGCAAACCATTGCTTATTAATGAAAAAGAAAATCACAAACCAGAAGTGTGCTACTACATGGCATTGTGAGTCAAAATATATAGATCAACATTGCTAGAAATTCTGTTAATCACATTCAAGATTATTCATTTTTCATACTTGATAAGAAGAAACTACTCTGGAAATTTGGTCACGTATTAGCCAGCTGATATCCAATGATATCCTAGCATTCAAAGGTGGCTCTAAAGGAGGTAGATTAGGAATGCTATCGTCAATGCAGGTTATTACTAATGTAATCTAAGAGAATCATGTGATGATGATGATGCAGAAAAAACATAGGTTAAATTTTTATACAGAAATCAGGTATAATAATTTGCTAGGCAACATGATAACATTTCAATATTAGTAATAGCTTCCTACATTTTCAATACAATTTACTCAGCCTCTACATCATTAAGATAGACATATATAGATATTTTAAAAATAAAATGCCAAAAGATACAAAGTTTAGTATATTTCAGCTATGGAACTTCACAACATAAATTCACTAATACTGAATATTGCACAGTAATAAAAAAAGTTTCCCTTATATAAAAAAAATTGTGATTATCTGATAAAATATTTTTAAAGTTTGTTCTGAAAGGGTCATTTAAAAGCTATCTGCAACATTTTTCATTTATTTGTAAAACTAATAGGATTGCACATACATCAAATGTTGGTACACTTAGCAATTCTTTTGACAGATAACATTTAAAAAAAGTAAAACGTGAAAGTTACAAAACATTCATTTTTTGTTTTCATCTCCCTTATTTTATTGGGAGGTGAGAAATAGATGGAAAAAGTTGTTCTGAATGTTAAAGGTAATAAAAGTCTTATAATTTATATTTCTTTATTGTTCTGACAATTATTTGTTTTGTTTTCTTTTTTTATTATTATTATTAAAAAAAGATGTTTCTAAGTATTTTTCTAGACACACTTTTGCAACCATGTTCATGGGGGATTCAGTTCATTTTTCCGTTTTCGTGTGTTAAAATGATTGTTAGAATTAACATTAATTCTTTCGTTAATGGTTTCAGTGTAAGTCATTAGGGGTCTCAAACCTTTTTGGTACTTAAGAGTACATTCTCATAACACGGGCCAGGTGGCGGGAACCATTTATTTTTTCAACCAGGTAGCGGGTACTATTTATTTTTTTTCAATGTAAATTTATAGTTGGAAATGTTAATACATACATTAATATACAAGTGCAATATTTATTTTTTTCAAAATTCTAATATATTAATATTTTTATATTTACAAGTTGTAATGCACAGATGCCCTACAATTTATTACAATATAATATTATAATTTATGTGAAATTTAAAAATTAAACTTATTTGTATCAGATAAATAATTTTTTATCGTGTTCTGATAGCGGCGCACACGAAAGGCATGTGGTGCTTCTGGTGCTCGCGGGCATAGGGTTTGGGATCCCCGGTGTAAGTAGCGTATGTTTATATTTGTAGTGGGTTTTTGTAAAAATATTTATTTAATAAAATTATTTTATAAAAATTATTTTTGTCTCTTATACCTTCTTGATTATTTTTATATTACTGTGGAAATTAATCGGTGCTTTTAATTCAATATATTCTTCTGGGGCCAAGAAAAATGGGGTTTCTAAGATAATTTTTTGTAATTACATTGTTAATTGTTTTTACCATGTGTATATATTCCCGCAAATCATACATATACTTACTTTTTATATAGTTTTATTTGTGTGTGTGAACATGTTCGCTTTAGTCCTCCAATATGGTATTTACTAGACTTGTTGTACCTTTTCAAAATCATTTATTAACTTTAGAACTTTTGTGAAAATACTTCACATAATAGATCATTTTATTTTTTTTCATGTCCTTGGGAAAATGAACTTGGATAAGATCACAAGATTACAAAGTTATCAGCGGATTTACTCTTAATGCGAAAAGACAGCATAATCTAATACTGCATTGCAGGAATAGTACACTTGCCACCAGATTCAGTAAAAAATAAGATAATATGTAAAAATATTTTCTTGCAATGAAGTTGAATTTAATAAACCAACTATATAATTCATTTTAATCTGAAGGGAAAATTTGCAGTTATAATAACTTATTTCCAAAGAAATAAATCTTCATCATCATCATATTCAACCATTATCAATCCACTGCAGGGTAAAAGTCTTCCAATTTAATCCATCTTCTTCGACTAATCTTCTCATCTCTCTCTTTCCCTGTATCACCTCACACCCCTGCTTATTTTATTCATTTTAATCTCACATGTTTTTTTCTAGGTCTTTTACAATCTCTTGAATCAATTTTAATATTTTAACTTTTTCAACTATTATCATCTCTTTCTTTGCAATGTGTTCATCCTAAATCCATTTCAGTTTTTAATTCTTTTCATTTATATCAATAATAACTTGTCTTTCCATCCAGCATTTTGTTTCAATTTTTTCTTATTACTCCTAATTACGCATCTCTCCATGATTTTTTTGAGTGGCCTAGTCTTTCAAATAAGCCTTTTCTGTTAATTGTCCACAATTAAGATCCATAAATGTAAGAACTGATAAAATACATCTTTTTACAAACTTCCCATTTCAAAACATATAGGCATATTTTCTTTTAATATTAAAGTATTTTCACTAAAAAGCACTCAACTTAAGTTTAATTTTAGATTAATTTTATCCATTGTTTTCTAATTCAGTTAATCAATGATATTTGTAATTGTTGAATTATTCTAAACTCCTTATCAATCTTTATTTTCATCTTTTGAAAAATTTCATTCTACATTACTTTTTTTTTTAAATAATCCTAATTCCTTATTTTCATTTGATAATCCTTGCAACATTTTTAAGCTCTAAAAAGCATTACTTACAAAACCCAATTACATCATCTGCTAAATATTGCAATGGCAACTATGATATAAAACATTATCTGATAGTATCGAATTGTTGCTCAACATAATTATCTCAGTTTATTTATGACCTCATTTCTTTAATATTGTAATGCGTAATGATACTACTTTATCATTTCAGGTTTAAATCCTCACTAATAATATGCGATAAGTATAAAAAACATTTAGTTAAAAATCCTATGACTGAAATAAAATAATTCAGCAGAATAATGGTGATTTCTTATCAACAGAATTGCTTCATTGTATTATTTGGTTGTGTTTTTATTTATTGAAACACTAGGTGTAAAAACTTTTTAAAAGTGAATGTTTACGTAAAGTTATTTACAATAATATCATTATTTATCAATTGATTTTATCCCATAACATCCAGACACTTCACTCAAATGTCGGAATTTGACAGACGTGATTTGGGGGTCTTTTCTCAGAATTGTAAAGTAATACTTAATATATTTTCTTATTAAAGCAATATTTTATTTCACACAAAAAAGGATATTATATATATAATTTGAATATTAAGAGCATGGATGAGAAAGGAGGGGCCTCTAAAAATCTTCTTACAAGATTAACCAATATTTATTTTCAGTATATATATAAATGACAAACAAAGAAATTAGTAAATAATAAAATAATTTATCAATGCAATAAAAGGTAAATAAAATAAATATAGTTTTATTTTGTAGATTTCCCCTCACATAAATTTTATCAAGCCTGATGTCATTATAAAAAAAAAATCATATCTTTTATTTTTCAATTTCTTTATTAGATCCTCTCACACACATATATATTAACTTATTTTATATAGTCTTTATAATAATATTTTCGTTCGTATTTTTATATGTGAATTAAAGCATAATTCATTCCTCCAAATATTTTCGATTTAAATATTTTTATTCTTTAATATTCTGGTATTTTTTTATTATTAAAGGACACAACATATATATTGAATTTTCTTCCTTCAGAATAATCTTACCATTTTAGTCGTTGAATTCTCTCATCTTCTTTTAGATATTTTTCTTCTCTTAATGATTTTAATATTATTGCTAATGAAACAAATGTTGAACACAGTTATGTTCTTGGTGTTAGTGTATTATTCTTCCATTAAATAACATCTTTTCTAGCAACTTATTTGCATAGTTGTTTTTTTCTTTCGGAGCAGCTTGTTGCTTTCAGGGGGAACCAACATGCTATTCTCTTTTTCTAATTTCTTCATATCTGAAATGTATCCTAATGTAATAAATATATTCATAACTTTTTATGAGCTAGTAAACCCAAATAAATTGTAAATCAAATATACCTTTTTCAGGCTTCGAATCAGTTTGAATTGCTCCTCTTCAACTTCAACAACAAATAAGGAAGAGCATGAGATATAAAAAAAAAATCTATTTTATTTTATAATACCACCAGCTTCATTTGCATACAATCTTTTACTTCTTCCATTTAGAATTTTTTGGACTATCACCTAAATGAATTTCTAAGGTAATCTGGTTTTCAATTAAATGGATATTAATTAAGTGAATATATCCATGCATATTTGCACAATAGACAATCTTTATTTATATAACAACTTTATACACTTGAATATTTCTACTCTTTTTTCCTTTTCTTTCATCACATATATATATAACTGCATAAGTGAACAGATACTCACTATTCTCAAAATATTCAGCCTTTACATTGCTATAATGAGGTTTAAATATAGATGACTTAAATTTATCAATATTTACTTTTCTTCCTTTTTAGTTTCCATTTTAAGCCACATAATATTACTTGCTGTAAAAAGTCTTTGGAGATATGGAGTCACCCTGTCATACCCTTTTTTCAATGTTAAATCTTCATAATACTATTATTTAGTCTGTGTCTGTTGCATTTTTCATAAATATTTTTCAGACTATGACAATATCCTGGGTCTATACCTTGATTATCCAATGCTTTAATCACTGAAGAAATGCTTGTAAAATAAAACGTCTTTGCATAACCTACAAACCCAAAGTATAATGGCAATTCATATTTATTAGTTCTTTCTATAACTCCTCTCCATAATATTTGGATAAGGATCTATTGCACTAAAACCACTTTTAAAGCCAGCTTGTTCTTTTGCTTAAGCTGAAAACCAAAAAGTTCATTGTAGACAGATCGCAATTATCTTGGCAAAATTTTTATACGAACTGATAGTTCTGTAATTTCTAATATCTTTTTTATCACTTTTTTTAAATATTAGTATTAATATTTGCATTCTTCCAATCATCTGGTACATATTTATCATTTAAATATTTGGCATATAACTGTGCCAAATTTTTTTTAATTTCCTTCAGCTGCTTCTCTAAGCTAAGATATTGGATTATAATTCCATCATCACCTTTAACTTTCCCCTTCTCATAAATTTAACAGCATGTCTCCACTTCATTTAAAAACCTTGGTAATTCAAAAGATATAATAGTTGTAGGAGATCTTTATTATAATAGAATCCTCAATAGAATTCTTTCCACTCCATTTCATGATGCCATCTTTATTTTTAGTAATGGCTTCAATCTTTTTTTCTGACTACAGAAAATAAGTTTTCTACCGATACCAAAATGTTGTTTTATATATTCTTGGAGATTCTCTTTATCCTCTTCTATGAATTTCCTTGCTAGGGGTCTACAATTATACTTTTTTATATCATTATAAAGTCTTTTTTGCCCCATTTTACAAAATTCTAGATATTCTATCCTCCTTTAATGCATCCATTTCTATATTTTTTTATTATTTCTTCTTTTTATCAATAAAATTCAATGTAGAAAATGATCACCAATTAGTGACGTATAAGACACATGTTAATGCAAAACTATGTAGACAAAAGTTAAGAGTAATAATATCCATAGTTGATTTTTCTAATCTTCAGAAATATTCCAATGAATTTAAAATTATAAAATGGCAATAGAAAGATAACTGATATACTTTTAAAAACTACAACAAAGGTAGCTCTAGTATGAAAAAGCAGCAATTGACCAGTTAAATTTCTATTGAGCTGGAGAAAGAGGGGTAGTAAAGGATTTAGTTAAATATTATTTTCTTAAATATTTAAAAAGCATGTGTTATGATGATAGATATGAGAAAATAATTAAAGGGAAAATTGCAGCACTTGGATAAAGAATTTTAAAATGAATAAGATTATTTTATATTTCTATAGAACTAAAAACTGTAGCATAGTTTTGTTTGAAAATGTAATATTACATAGAGAAAATAGCTAAGTTTAAAGGTTTTTGAGTTTTTAAATTTTTGAACAAAAATTAATAATAGAAATTGAACAAAATGAACAAAAATAGGCAGACTTTAAAAAAGGGGTCTGAAGTGGGATGTAGCAAGGACATAGAGCTAATATTTTTTAGCTATATGCATAATAAATCAACAATAAATAAAAATATATGTATTTGTATTTTTAAATCATTATTGTACATACAACTTTTTTAAAACTTAATGAGATTATTAAGATAAAATACATGTTTAATGTAAGAAAACTAATTTGTTAGTTTATGTTAGATAATACTACATGATCTTAAAGGATTTTTCTATAATAAAGTGCATTAAATATATTGTACCAGTCAAAACATGGTTATCCATCTCCATCTAACATGAGTTGGAACTCACAAAATGTACTTCAAACCCAGTCAAGCCCGGAATTTAAGTCAGGGACCAGCCTGTATTCGAACCCACTCTCCAAGCCCCAGATCAAATACCTTGTGGACAACATAACAATGATGGCACATGAGAATTAATTTTTAATCTGGCCCGCTTACAAATTGGAGAAAAACAATAAGACTCATGGACTTAAACATATATATAAACAACTTAAATACTAGAGACATTCCCGTGATAAAATTTAATATATTTAATTAGTAGGGCTTTTACTAATGAATAGCTATGGTCAATTAGTGAATTAGGTTGATTTAATAATGAGACAGAAACTGATATATGATGAATTATAAAATATATTTATTGACAATTATATATATATATATATATATATATATATATATATATATATATATATATATATATATATTGACATAACCCATTACTTAGCATTGATACAATGCACGCAGGGCATTTTATTTATTAAACAACATTACTCTAGGCAATTGTACAAACAATAATTGATATTTGGGTTAAATAGATTAGACTCAAATTTAATGAAGCTAAATATTATGCCATAAAATAAATCACTACATTCCACTTATTAGTTATATCCTCCTCTATCACCTGTCTAAGTGGCTATTATACATGTAATCAAAACAAGTCTGGAGTGAAGTTTAATAATACATCCAATTATGTGACAAATTTATATATTAAATATGGGCATATAAAAAGCATCCCAGATAGCTTTAGATCGAACAGGTTTTCAAGAATGCTACGGATCAACGCCTAAGACTGCATATTAGGGAGGCAGAGTTGGCTATAAAGATTTTACTAATACGCTATGCACAAATAAAATATAATGAAGAAGTTGCCTGCAGATGGAGAAATAGTTTTAGGTTTCTCAAGGACCAACACCAGTTTACCCAATGCTGCTAAAAGGAACCTTTATTTGGTTCATAAGAGGCAGGGACTTATGAGCTAATCTGGCCCTTAGCTCAGTCTTAACTACTGCACTACCCTAAAGAGAGGAAGATGGGCTGGACTTACCATGGCTCCATCTTATATATATATATAAAACAGCACAACGATAAAATATTGATAAATTTCACATCCGCCAAGCCTAAGTATATTGTAAATTAAATATCATACATTAAATGAACACAAATTTATCAGCTTGATCAAAAGAGCCAACTCTTATACAGCATGAGAAATACGTATATGCTACTGATGGGAAGACATATATAAACTTTACTTTATCCCGTTCAATCTCTTCAGTTATCTATAATTGATAAACTCTTAAGGGGGAGAAGTATATATTTAAGGGACTTCATGAATACTTTAATAAGAAAAATATACTTATGATTACACTCCAGGCTAGTTTAATCTTTAGTAACATAATAAATTAAAGGTTGCAAATTTGGATTTATAAGCCACTTTTTATATTTACATTAATTTATAAAAAATGACAAAATAACAATGAGCACAAAAGGTCACATTATTTATAAAATAGGGTTTTGAAACAGTGCTTTTAAATAATGCTATAAATAATAATACGAAGATTTTAAATAATATCTTTAAAAAAACATATTTTGTAACTAAATGCACTTCATTTTGAGACATAGGCATAATTAATAATAATTAAAATAAGCAAAAGAAAAGTAAATATAACTGCAGTGATTAAGTTATATAGCAAAACATTAAGTTAATAAAGGAAATTAACAAAAGTATGTCATTTATAGAATTGAAATATTACTTATAAGACAATTTAGAAAGAGTTTACAATAATATAGTCTAACCTGTATTTTAAAGAAATAATGATCATTTTGGATTTTACACAGAGCTCTGTGATTTTAATTAATGTTCAAAACGGTCCTCCTATAGCTGGACTGGAGATACTCGAGCTGGAATGAAGGTGAGTTCTTTTAAATGGTTTATGACATCTTCTATTTAGTTGGGAGACAATTTATTTATGGTATTCCCATAGCTGGACTGGGGTAGTTGAATTGGAATGAAAGTGAGTTCTTTTAGCGGCTTAATGGCATCTTTCTATTTGTTATAAGCTTGTTAGGGCAACATTGCTGGCTGCTTCAGTCTGGGTGGATCAAAACACGGGAAAGGCAGCAAATTATTGCCTTTTTTAGCCAGACATGGGTAAAATTAAACAATTTTCAGCTTGGATAGTAATAGCTCTTCATAAAAGCAAGATGGAGTATATATCTCCCGCTAAAAATATGGCTCATTTTGATATTTCCACCAAGCCTTAACACCTTTTTGGAATTTCGTTTGCCTCAGGACCAATTGATTCTTTAATTAAACAAAATCATATAATCTGATTTTTCTTTTACTGATAAAGTCTTTATGTTATATTTCATTTACTTTAAAAATTTTAATTAAAATATATAAGTTATATAATTTTGATTCGGATTTCATTAATTAAATTCTTTTTTTAGGTGTTATAGATTTTTAATATTTAGCAGATAGTAACGGTATTCTGATTTAAAGGATAGTCTTTTGTTGCAAACAAATTCAATCAGTAAACTAGATTTTACTTTACCTCAGGTGCGATCATTAACTGATTTTTTGTTACACAAATTCCATTTTTAATTATAAACCGATGACTTTATATAAATAACTTTTAACATATTTTCTTTATATTGTTTATTTAAAAAAAAAAAAACAAATTTGACAGATCTTATAAAAAATACTTTAGTTTCAGTTATACCTATAAAACATTAAATCAGAAAACCATAAACATATTTTAAAGAAAACATTTTATATTATATCTTTTTATTTCATCTTAAATATATATACAAATCATTATGCCATAATCGTTCGATGGTTTAAATTATCCATCCACATACGAATATAATAGCTGAATATAATTAAGAATTGACTGATAAATTAATAAAACATTTTATGAATAATTATGAGGATTTCTATACTATATTTTATCAAATCTGTCTAATTATAGTGTACGTTAAGTAAGTAAATAGATGATGCCATTCAGGCGAGCCATGATAGCAAATTTTACCGCTCGATTTATATATCACATTTTTACATTTAAAATAGGTTTGAAACTAGTTCAGATGAGTAGGTCATTAGGTTGATGGTGAAACGGAAAGGGATTGGAAGGTTTCCGTTTCAATATGTGTATATATATATTAACAGAATTGAGTTGAATATATGTGTATATGTCACAATAATTAAAGTAGTCCTACAAATTTGCATTTCTAATTTTGTAATTGAAATGAAATAATGGAATTCTTATTAGTACACATACATCTGGAGAGAAAACTTTTTGAATAGATTACCATTTTTCCTTTAAGATAACTAATCAGTGAACTACACACACATCTACACATGTTAGTATCTTTTGAATTGCATCAGTGAAAATATGAACTGTATTCATTAATTTATGATATCATGAAGTTAAAATATTATTCATTTACAAAGCTATTAATTGCATATATAGGGGAAAATTGAATTGAGAATTAAGATCTAAGACTGGATTTTTAGTAATAAAATATTTAATAAAGATAAAATTATTAATAATAATGATGGTTAATGCACAGTTTAACATAGCACATTAAATAACTCTAAACAGAAATATTTTCCAAACATGGTAAGTTGTACATGTAAAAGAATTAATGAAGACATGATTTCCAATCATTTAAAGTAACTTTAGCTTATTATTAATCCTAATTAAGTATGCAATAAGAAAACCATCTGGACTTAATACCTATTTTTTAAAAAAATATTTATTGTACAAAATTTATAAACAGAAAATTATTGAAAATATAGCTTATGATAAATTATATAGAAAAAATCTGTTTATTTTCTTATGTAGACTTTTGTTAACAAATCAGTCTGCATGTACATTTTTAAAATTGAAATTTTAATAAAAGTTTTGCCTTTCACTAGAATTTTCTAATGATGTATTATAATTTGTGATTTAACTGTTAAAATCCTTGGTAACTTTATTCTTTTATCTTTTTAAATAAAAATAGTTTTTTTTTTTTTTTGCAATTTCTGGTTGACTTAAATTAAACATATAAACTTCCATTGAATATATTTAAGCAGTATGGAAATTATAATTCCATTATTTTTTGGCAATATTGATTCTTAGGAATTTTCTCCATGCTTAAGATAGAATTGTCTGATGTTTTATACCGATTCTAGTTCATGCTTGATATAGAATTCTCTGTAGATTTGTCACATATCTTGTAGTTCATGCTTAAGATGAGAGTCTCCAGATGTTATTTTTAAGTCACATGTGGGGATAGGTAAGCAAATAATCAAAAAAGTTTATATATATATATATATATATATATATATATATATATATATATATATATATATCATTGCAGAACTGGAAGATAATAGTGATAATAGCTAATCTTAATTCATGCAACTGCTTCTCCATGGATTTCAGTATTTATTCTTCCAATCTAAGTTTCTCTCTGCAATCATCTACTATTGATGCTATTGTTATTCCTCTCAAGCTTGCATGACTTTTATACTTTATTAGAAAAACAATATTCAAAAGAAAATTTAACTCAAAACTGCAGTTAATACTGTAATTAGTTTTTATTTTAATATATAGATTTTAATCTGATAATTGTCTGTTTTTCAATTAGCATTCAAAATTTAATTATTTTTAACATAAATCTGGTGCAGTATTTAAATTAACAATATAAAATCTATTGACATAATTTTTTTTCACAAAAAATATAAAGTTGTACAAATTACTAAAGAAGTTTACTATAGCCTGTTCATTTATTATTATATACATATGTCAACCCACCATTTTCCAAGTAAAGATTTAAAATTAATTAATTGTGATTGCCAAATGATATGATCATGAGATTGTATTATCTCAATATATATGTAATATCTGTGAAGATCCTTAAAAAGTAATGATCAGCATATTTTTTGTGATTTCCACATCCTTGCTTTTTAAGATTTTTTAAATCACTAGAATATCATCATCTAATATTAGTTAAATAATTGGTATTTAGTTCTTTTCAGTTAAAAGGTATAACAAGACAAGCAACTATAAAAATCCTATTGAGCAGACAATTGAGTAACTTGATAAAAATATATTTTCAACTGATTTCTCATAGATGAATGCTAGATAAGCTTTTTCTATGCAATATACTATTGAAAAATGTTTCATTTTAATATATATATATATCAGAAAAAACCAGCTAGTCATGTAGTTGTTGGTTGATGAGAAGAGACTTAATGGGTCTTAGCTTGCAGTAAAATTAACAAGGAAATGTAAATTCTCATTATCTGGCATTTATATAGCTTGGTAACTTATTTTCTTCAATATTTCAAAATAAATGCTAGAGAGTGTTATGAATTATTCAAAAGCTCTTTATTATTATCTAACTATTTAGTTTGACAATAATACAGAGGCAATAAAGTTACAATTCTCTATTAATGATCATAAGTAAAAATTTGTCTAAGCTGATGCTCAGTTGGAGATAATTGTTTAATAACTTTCAATTGCTTGGATTATTACTGAAGAGCACATTTCTGTAATGTAA
>JAQFVV010005276.1:0-18326 GCA_028023455.1 Epiperipatus broadwayi | reverse complement strand
TATATATAAACATTACAAGCATAAAGCTAAACTAGTCAATATAAAATCAAAACTACCCCAAATCTAAAATTAAGCCAGACCAGAATAAAAATAATATTAAAACACAACCTAAGGTTTCACTGCTACAAGCAGACTTCTCAAGTGTAAAGAAATAATAGCAGTGAAACCTTAGGTTGTGTTTTAATATTATTTTTATTCTGGTCTGGTTTAATTTTAGATTTGGGGTAGTTTTGATATATATATATATAAAGTTGAAAGGAAAACTAGAAATAAACACATACAAAAATTATAGTAGATATTTTCTACATTCATTGTAATAGAAATAAATAAATAATAACTCTAATTTAAAATATTGTTCTATAAATTAAACTTTAAAAGGTCTGAATAAATAAATACATATATATATAATGTATTATTATTATTCTGATTGTGAAATGTAAAAACATAATACTTGTTTTTGAATTTTTTTTTAATTAATAAAACATGTATGTTTTCAAAGGGGTTAGATAAAAAAAGAAACTCTGTTTTCAATCAAGGTGCTATTATCACCTTAGATGATTTTATAAAAAAGCTGATAACAAAATTAGCTCCAATCTCGATACTCATTTTTGATGAGAACAGTCTGAATAGTAGTTTTTTGTAAGAGATGAACAGAACAGTTTGGCTACTAAAATTTTTTTGAGTAAGTGGCAGCAATTAGGCTGACCAAAATAGATAACTGCAGTTTGTTGTTAGCTGTAGCAGAGAGTTGGCAGAATAGCCACCACAGAACTGATATAGCGGAAGGCAGGACAAGAGCTCCAGGACTGCTACTATTTTTCCTTTGCTGGAGTTTTGATTTACTTGAAGCTGGGTCACTTCAGAATCAATAGCCTAAAAAAAGACAAAATACCTAGCAGTGCTATACAGAACTCCTATGAAGATCTAAGGAGTACAGTCCAGTAGCTGCCCTATAGTTTACTGCAGATTTTTGATTCATGAGGCCAGGGAGTCACCTTCAAGAGGATCAACTAGCTGCTTAAATATGTTCTAAAAGACAGCTTGACAATTGCTTGGACTACAAAAGCTCATGGTATACCAACCAATTACTTGTAATACTTTTCCCTGATGATGACAACAAGTCTGGAATTATATTTTTTCTGATGGGCTAGAAACCAAGCTTACCAAAAGAAATTGATGTACTTTATGCTACTGTTTATCTACATACACAGAGTAGCGCAGATAGATAAACACATTGTATCTACAGTGAGTTATTTTATTTTACTATTCCTTAAAAGGACTTTTAAAATTATAAATTAATAACTTAGAGTTAAAACAAACAAGTAAATAATTCAGCTTGAGTCCAATGTCTAAAAAAACGCATTTGATATATATTTTGGAAAAATTGTTTTAGTAATTCCTTAAAAAAAAAGACAACAAAAAAAGATAAACTTTAATATTGAATCAATTAGAAGATAACATTATTGTAACAAGTCAAAATAGATAGAAACCAGCGTGTGTGTGTATACGCGCATACTCATATATGTAAAATTTTAATATTTTTTTGATTAAATGTCAATTCATTTTTTTGAATATTAATTGTATATTGTAAATCGCACGTTTATGCGCACATATAGGTAAATCAATGTATCAATTTAAATTTGGAATAGTAATTATGTAAATCACCAATGTAATAATTTTTTTTATTGTACAACACTTAATTTTAATGTATAGCCATGTAGACCTTAATTTAAATTCGTTTTTTATTGTTATTAATAAACTTATTTAATTGTTAAAATTATTTCCATCATCTCTAGGTCACATAAAGTAATAGAGCTTATGTTGTCTGAGCTATATTCCAACACAGGATAAATATATAAATGGGGATGTGTATTTAGTGCTTTGTGGCATCCAGTGATAATCAATCATCATCATCCTGGTTGGCGCAAACAATTATACTCTCTAAAGCCCATACACTATCAACTTTTTATTTTTGCCTTAGTCTTATTAAAAATTTAAGTTTATAGTTGGCCACTACAAATGGCCTGAGCATTGATATTGATCAGCATGTTTTTATATCCCAACGCTTGTTGTTGTTTAGATTTTTTGCTTATGTATTCTAATGGATGAGCACTTAGTTTGTGCCTCCAAATTAATGGTTAAATAATTGCTCAAGCTGGTAAAATTTCAATAGTTAGCCTGGTCTACAGAAGATTACATTTCCAATCCAGTCACAATAATGTTGATTGTTGACATATATATTTTTTATTGTTCAAATCAGCCACAAGATAGACTGTTGATTTTATTATATTTTATTGTGGAACATTCATGATGATGAATGGTATTTTGAGTAGTACTCATACTTGCTAGACATATTGATAATGCTGGTTGATGGTTAATTATGCTTCTGTTAGCAGGATGATCTCTCAATGATCTCTCTCAGAGATTCTTTAATCTCATTTTAGTAATCAAATATCTGCATTACTTAAATATACATTTAGTAAATATTTTTATTTTAAATGAACTGGGAGTGATGATTTTCCATCATCCCAGTTCAAACCATTTTCTTCTCTCAGTCATCCTGATACCCCCATTACAAATGGCACCCTTTCAGTGCCATTTGTAATGGGATGGGAATAGGTGATATAAAATAAGTGAATCTGGGGGATGGCAAATCATCATCAACCCAAGTCAATACAATATATCAAATACAATGATTTAATATAAAATTTACAAGAAGTATAATATAAAAAAGAACATGGGAATCATAAATCTCTGTGATCATTGAGATACAACCAGCTACCAAAATCCACCAGCACTATAATTTAAAAATTAAGTATAAGTAAATACTCAAAGAAATAACCCATCCATCATCATCATTGATGGGAATAAAATAAATCAGTACAATAAATCAGAATAAAATCAACAGTCCATCTTGTGGCTGGATTTTGAAAAATAAAAATATAAACCAACAGTCAACCTTGTGACTGGATCAGCGTAAGTATTCTGTAGACCAGGGTGCTATTGAGCCTTAGCCATCTTGGGCAATTATTTAAATGCAACTTGGATGCACCAACTTAGTGCACCTTCATTCTAAAATACATAAGCATTAATATAAACAATAATACTGTGACATTAAAACATGCTGATCATCATCAATCCTTTCTGCCCCTTGTTTTGGCCATCTATAAACCAACTCCTAATAAGGCTAAAATAAAATATAGTGCATGGGCTTTAAAGAGTATTCTATTGTGCCAACCAGGATGATGATTGATCATTGCTGGATGCCTCAAAGGTACTAAGTACACATCCCCATTTATCCATGCACAAAACTATCTCCAGAGAACACAAGCTCATTACTGTATGTGACCAAGAGATGATAAGAATAATTCTAACAATTAAATACAAGTTTATTATTAACGGGAAATGATATTCAAGGTATGATTTTGAATAATCTACTATATAAAAAATTGTCATATTTGTAACTGACAAAATTACTATACAAAATTCAAATTATTACATTGATTTACATAATTTCTATTCAAAATTTAAATTGTTACATTAATTTACAAAATTACAAATTACAATCCATGTTATTACTATGGTTTACATATATGTGCACAGAATGGTGATTTATAATATATTTAATCAAAATTTTTTTTATAATTTTACATATCTACGAGTGTGTGTGTATACACGTACACTGACTTCTATCTATTTCAAGCATTACAATAATGTCATGTATACATGTAAGCTGACTTCTATCTATTTCAACTTGTTACAATAATGTCATATTTTTTTCTTTATCAATACATAATTGAAAGTATATATTCTTTTAATGTCTTTTTTTCGTAGTCTAAAGATTTTTGGAAATCTTTTTTCTTGACTATTAATTATAATATTGTATTTTTTTCTAAAATTATAAATATAACTTTAAACAGTTTTTCTTCTTTAATAAACGATTTTAAACTAATATCATTTTATAGAATAAAAAATATATATAAAAATTTCAAGACATCTTTCTGCTTGATGAGTTAATGCAGATGAAGTAGGCAAGTTGAGATAGCAAAAGTGAATATGTGAACAGCAGCTTGCCATGCCATGATAAACAGACAGCCAAGCCAGACTATCAGTACACAAAAGTCCATGATGTTACAAGAAAATACCTCATTTTTAAGCATTGCCCCTTCTGAGTACCTAGACAGATCATTCTCAAAGAGTAGTATCAGAAAAAAATATTTGGCACTAAGTCAACCTGCTCAGCCTTTGTGAGTCTTAGGGGCTTATTCATTTAGTCTATTTATGAGGGCTGTATCATATTCACCACTAGACTACTCTGGGAGATCAACATCTAGGTCTCGACAGTGCTAGTCTATACTTAGAACATCATGAACACACTGCATCCAGACAGCCTGTTCAACTATACACCCACCATAAACATAAAAAGAACAGATTCACACATCACTTTCAAAATATAATTTTACTAAAGAAATTATTTAAGATTTTGTTATCATATATAACTTTACTCACCACAGCTGTATATATTTTTATCTCTGTTCTTCTCTGCCTTTTAGATACATCAGCATATATATATATATATATATATATATATATATATATATATATATATATATATATATATATATATTATATATATATATATATATATATATAATTACTTATTTTGCAAGCTTGGTCTTTCCCTGGTCCATTAGAAAAATAACCCATGGCTTTAGGGATTGTCATCATCAGATAAAAGTATGCAATCCATGTATAATGTTGGTCCATAGTTGGTCTTCCATATATCTAGGATTATTCTGGGCAAGCAGCTGTTCTGGTTCACAGGGATTTCAGGCTGTGAATTTCTGTGCACAAATAGGTGTGTCATTTTTTTTCATGTAAATTAAAACTCCTGCTGCTAAGAAAAACAGTCTCTTATCTTGCCTTCAAGCTGTACCCAGTTTATGATAACTATTCTGCCAACTCTCTACTACAGCTAGCAACAAACTGCAGCTATCCATTTTGGTCAGCTAATTTCACCCACTTACTCAAAAAATTTTAGTAGCCAAGCTTGTCTCTATTCGGCTCTTACAAAAAAACTACAATTCAGACTGTTCTCTTCCAAAAATCATTACCCAGACTGGAGCTAATTTTGTTATCAGCTCCCTTTATAGAATCATCTAAGGTGATAATAACACCTTGGTTCAAAACAGAATTTTTATTTTCATCTCTTTAATCCCTTTGAAAACATACTTGTTTTAATTAAATAAAAAATTTAAAAAACAAGTATTGTGTTTTTACATTTCACAATCTAGAATTACAGGAATAATATTTATCCAGACCTTTTTAAAATATTTAATTTCATAATAATTATAATAAAATATTATTTTAAACCCAGAGTTATTTAACTCTTTACTTATTATTTTATTTTAGAAAATATAAAAAATATTTACAAAAATTTATTCTGTGTTTATTTCTACTTTTCCTTTATTTTACATATATATTGTAACGTTTATTTATATATGTTGCAAATATATTGGCATTTGGTAAAAGCTAAAAAATAAAAGTAAATTTAGATTTTTTTGATAATTTTCTTTTTAAAAATAACGTACAATGAAAGTTAAATTATTCTTCGTATTTTTTTTAAATGTAATTAGAAATAAAAGTAGAATTGGAGAGAACAAAAGACATAAATTACCAATCTAGACAAGAGAAAGTAAAAAATACTTCAACTAATAAAAGATGGCAGAATTATTCTGAAAAAAATAAAGACTTTGTTACATAAATTTTACAAAGAATATATATGATTATCAACGTATATTTTGACAAACAAAAGATATACACAGAAGTCGGAAAACTGGGCCTCTAGTATAAAAGGCAGAGGTCAGTTTGAAGGTCTTGTTCGTTGGTTTCTCTAGTTGGTCTTGGATAACAATAATATATCCAAGATCGCTCTATGCTGAAGTAATTCGGCATGTCGGAGTGAACCGGAGCTTCTGAAGACATCGCGCCTGAAGATGTATACCAGAAAAGCTTTCATGACTGACTAGGAGAATGGACCGCAAGATCAACTAATAACCAAAGGCCGTGAGCTCAATTCAACCCTGAAAAACTATGCATAGTTATCTACAACCATCGTAAATTCACTAAAACTTACCGGTAAGACTACTTATTCCTGATTGTGACAAAATTAAGCATTTGCAAACAAGTCTTAAAATAATCCGGATATAGACATTAATTTTCTCTTATTAAAGAGACTTTCGTTTAAATAATTTTATACAAGATCATGGAAATGAATTGTAATAGTGAACATTATTAAATTACTTTATCCAACTGTTTTTTATAAATTGATTCATGTTCTCTCCAATTTAGTTAATTCGTAATTTGACTTACAAATATTTTTAGTTTGTTGGAATAAAAGAGATTTTACTTTTATCATCCTTTTTCATTGTGCGTTATTAATAATAGTTATTAATTATTATTAAATTTATTAATATTATTTTAGTGATGTTTAAATATATAATTTACCTTTGCCAATGTGTTTAATAAATTCCAGGAATAATAATATTTTAAAAAAATAATTCTCGTTACGGTATGATGCAATACCGATTAGTTTAAAAGTATTTTCTTTTTTTTTATTTGCGAGACGTGCTGGTGACAGATTTCAGCGGGTCTCTTTAGAATAAAAGAACCTGGCACTCATATTGAATAAATTAAAAGCTGATTTCATCAATAGCATAATTCTCAACAATTAATAGGCCGAGTTTGATCAGGAAATATAGTTATGTTTTTTTAGAAATAGAAATACAACTTTCTTCTTTTCGACATAACTTGATCAACTCGCGCGCAGTTTATATTAGTGTGTAGAGGCCTAGCAAAACGGAAAACGTTATAATATATATATATATATGCACATACACTATATTAGTGTATGTTATATGACCCAACTGATTACAATATATATGTAGAAAAATATAGTAATAACATATATTTTAAATACAGCAGTTAATGCAAAACTTATAATTAAAAAATAATTAAACTTGATGCAAATAAAAAAAAGATTGAAGCAAATTTGTGAAATATCTAAAGTGAATTAATTAGTAAGTTCAAAAACTGTTCTCAATCTATTGATGGACTCCATAAGTGGTGGATAGTGTAATGATCTTCTGATATGAAAGACTGAAACAGTAAGATATGCCCATAGAAAATCTTAGTTTCACCTTGCCTTCCTCTAACCTACCCTCATTCCCTATTTCAAACACTAATTTTATCATAGTGTGTGAATACTATGTATATTTACTGAAATCCCGCCTAAATTTATATTTCTAATTGGGAACCATGGGTTTATAAATAATTAAATTTTTCTTTAACAGTTTTATTTTCAAACTGTCAAGCATATTTATATATTCTCTTACAAGAAAAGTAGATCACATATTCTCATTTATCCACATACTGCGAGCAAAGATTTAAAACTTGGGTAAAATAATATATTTTAAAAACTTTGAGTAAAATAATGTTTTAGTTATGAAGTTGTTAAGTTTGGATCTGTTTACCTAAGGAATATTATCTTCAATTTGATTTAGATTTTATTTAATAAAAGATATGTTATCATTTAATAAAATAATATCACTTGTAAACAGACTTAAACATTAAGAGTTTGAAAATGTTTTATGTAGATTTTAGATTTAGAATTATAGCCATTTTCTTTTAAAAAAATCAATGAGGGTGGGGAAAGAGAACAATAGTGGCTAATGTTAAACTGTTTATGCCAGTTTCACTACTGGATTTTTTTGATTAATTATAAGATAAAAGTTTAGCGAGCAATTCTTAATTAATAAATTGGATCTGAATATCTTAATGTGCATATAATAAATTTCAATTAAGAGTGCATTCTTATCTGATCTAATTAATAAATTTTTAAGTAATGATTGCCTGTACTGCAGGGTAAAAGTAATTGTCTAATGAGGGACTATAAATAAGGCTGATTTTGTGATAAGATATATAAATATGGTTATCTAAGAGACAAGTTTTAGACATATTAATATGGGAATTTAATTTACCTAAAATCTGAGTTAAGAAAGTTGAAATAAGTTTTAAAGTTTAAAATAAGTTTAAAAAGAAAGAAAAGAAGTTGGTCAAAGAAATCACCTTATTTGATTCTCGATGAGAAATAGAACTATATCCAAAAATTCCCATGGTGGCCAACTTTAGAATGACAGGGTAAAAGGTAGTGGACCGTCTTCCCTTAGAATGGCTTGCTATAAATATCATTCTCATCCAAATTCCTGTAATTGTGCTTAAAAATGCCGACTAATCCATCAAAAGTAATGCTGCTCATGTGACTGTATTGCGAAACATCCTGAATTATGCTGCTTGTAAAATCTGTGCACAGAAGACCAAAAAGTTTTCTTAAGAACTCTTTAGAATTTTGGAAATGCTTGTGGACTGCACTTGTAAAGTGAAGCAATTACAAATGTAACTCAACCTCTCGTAAACCTTAAAAGCTATAGCTATCTTTAATAATGTACTTTTATATTATATATTTATTGTGTGTATTCATTTTAATCCTTCCTTAATGCATGTTACATTTCTTCTACTTGGTTACCTTTTTTTAATATCTGTATAATGTTTTATTTTAAATGTCTTATTATAATGTGATTTTAAATTTATTCTTTCAAGCCTGTGCGGTTGCATAAGGAAATCTTATAAATGCTTGGTTGCCATATTAATTACTAAATTGCAAGCACACATTCCACCTCCCTTTTATTAACTGTATTTAAGATAATTGTTTACGTATCACATAAATGTTTTAAAATAGTTTTTTATTTAAATTTTGTTGAGAGAAGCTGGCCATAAAATAAATTTAAGAGCGAGTTATTCTGCCCTGTTTGTGAACCGTCTTTTTTAATATATGTTTTAAAATTTAATTGTGTGTTGCTGGTGAATGTGCGGAAGTATTAAATTTGCTTTACATTTTGCAAGTTTTCTACGGCTGAGGTCCATGTCCCTGTGTTACTCTGTGATTCCCATTAGAATATGACATAAATGCCTCACTGGGGAATATATTTGCATTAGATCCCAGTCATGAAGCTACTGGGTGTGACCCAGGCTTGGACTGTGTAAGGACTATAGATGTCCTGGATAAATGGCAAAATGCCTACCCAAACCCAAAGTTAGTTTTATTTACTTGTTTTCTAGTAAAGCCGCTGTTCCAACTGATCATACTCCATCCTTCGCACTTTATCTCACTGACACTACTGCATATTCCCATAAGAACTTATTATTAAATTTGATTAGATAGTCCCAATAATCAACATTTGTGCGAGCTTCACTCTTATTAACTTAAGATTCCCTGTTCACATTTAATTAGTCATTTAAATTGCTTTAATACTTTGCATAAGCTTGCACATACTTACCTTGTAATATAATAGACACATTATAATATAAAATAACTCAAGCAAGAAGTACAAATATATATGTTGATTTATTTTGCTATCAAATCTGGAGGTATACTTTTAACTTTATATGTTTCACAAAACTCTAGATGTAATATTATTGATTACTTTGTTTATTTATCCGGGATGCAATCTAAGTTACATACCCATATTTAGGCTTATCTTAGGCACATCTATAAGTTATTGTTAGATGAACTTAGGGCTATTTTAATTTTAGAGTCTCTTGTTTCTTCTTGACCACAGGCACTGACAAGAAATTATACTATTAGTAGCATCAGATGCGTTATCATGTAGATGTCATGAAGCTTTGATTTTGAATTCAAACTTGGTATTTCTGGGGAGCAACCCTTCCTAGTATTGAGTTGTTACATGTCTGAGGTTTAAATTCTGCAGTGTGTTAGTGAGATAGTTAAATTTTGACCATTACAAGGACAAATGTGAATAACAAATAAACATTTTCTAGGCAAAGAAGTATTTCTTTGCTCTATAAGATAAGTTGTTGGTTCATCAAAGACTAAGGATTTGTGCATCTTTTCCTTCTTAAATTGACTAAAGTTATTGTAAAACTGATCATTATAAGGCTCTTGTGCCATTGGACATCTCCCTATAATAATTGTGAAAATGGAATTATGTGTTCTTTGCTTACAAATTCCATCCTTTAACTATATCCCCCAATTTAAAAATAAAAATAGCAAAATAACTCAATAGTTTATACAAGCCTGATTAGCTATAACAATTTTTGTCAATTTTTTAGGAAGATAAAATCCTCTGTCTCAATAAAAACAATGAATTAAGAAAGCAATGACAGGAATATACTTAGTAGTCTCATAATACTTATAATGAGTTGAGTTGGAACCGGATTTGAATGAGACATGGATTTTTACAAAAAAATCCCCAACATACCACAGTAGTGCCTAAAATAGCATGTGTCACACAGTAAAACTGAGTTGTCATATTTGGACGATTTCCTTATTTCAGTGGTAAAAATAGTAATAATAATAATAGTAAAAAAAGAAGCAATTTAGTACTAAAGATAAATATTACAAAGCCAATTCTTTTCTTAAATAAAGTTCAAAGAATGTGTGCATTTTATTTTGATATAAAACCTCATCAAAACTAGATGGAGGTTTACAGTGCTGGAAAAGAAACTATCAAGATTTAAAATTGATATGAAGAGCTCTTAACATAAAATCTATATGCCAAGAGGAAAGAATTTTAATAGGACAGATAGATGGCTACATGATTTTGGAAATAGGACAGACAGATGGCTACATGGATTTTTGGAAAGCCAGATCTGTCAGTAAAAGAAAAAAATGCATAATATTGGATTTGTTGTAAAGGTAATTAATATTTTCTATTGTTGGAGTTCTTCATAATAATAATAATAATAAATCCACGTAACAATAATACTACTATTCATTTTATTAGTGTCTATGCTCCAATTTTATATTCACAGAAGGAAAATCTTTCTCCTTTGTTGGATAGTTATCCAATTAAAAGTTAATTTTTTTTCTCTTCTTGAAAACTTTAATGCATATGTTAATATAAATAGTAGATATTGGCCAACAAGTTATTAGAAATAAAAGATATTGGTGAAGTAAATAAAAATGATTTGTTATTATATTATTTTTTTCACAAGGCATGGACTGATTATCACAAAAGTTCTGTTTAGAAAAATCACTATAAAGAATCTTGAGTATTCATGCTTAAAAAACATGGCATTTAATAGATCATCTTATAATAACAAGTCAGAATACGATATAAGTTCATATAACATGCTCATTTACAAGCATAGTTTGTTAAACAGATCATAGATTAGTGTAACCTGAGTTTAAAAGATAGTTTGCATTAAAAAACAGATATTATTAGTAAAATTATATTCACATGAAAACTGATGTTTGTTCCTAAAAAAAATCTACTACTATAATATTATAGACAGTCACAAATCTGGCCATGTCAAATATTACAAGCTTATAAAAGTATAGTTAGGAATGAGGAAGGGATATTTAATTTTCTCATAGTTTTATAATAAGTATTGATTCATATAACAATTTTTTAACTTATTGAATTATAACATGAAAATTGTAAACATTTAGATCTTGACTTAGCTTTAGAGAAGTAATGGTTAAGTTATTTATATGTAGGGGTCTATGTTGTCTTTGCGTATCCGGCTAGTTTCTCTGGATGGACTACAGGTATCATGTTTAAAGTTCATAGACTGTACATTTTTTTTATTAGATTGAGAAGTTAATTTCTTCTTAATCAGCCTTCACCCACATGGTTCCATAAGAACAGAGAATTGATGATGGCATGTTTTCAGTATACCGGAATTCTTTTAAATTATAATAGATATTTTAGCATTTCAAATATGTGTATCCAAATCCATGGGTATTGTATGTCATGCTCTAAGTTTGGCAATGTTTATAATGTATCTCTTTTATATCCAGTCACAAGGAATGATTGCTGATTGGCTATAAGTTAATTATTCTTTTATAAGGCTAGCTTGTAATTTATGAATAGAATTGTTATAACTAATATTTTTATTGCAATGTTGGTACACTCATGCTCGTTCTTTTTATATATTTTCTTTTATATTTATTTCCTCATTGTTTTTGATTATTCAATAAGGATAATATTGGTTTTCCATCTCCACATATTATCTCCTTAACTCCATATTACTACAACACATAATAAATTTCAAAGAGGTATTTTACACTAAAATTTGGTCCTTCAAGACTGATATAACTAAAGCGTATAATTCTCTTAAGGAGTGAGTTATAAATATAAATATATCAATTCTTGTAATTCACTAAAAAAAAAAAAAACATGACAGATTTTCTGACAACAATCTTATTGTTAGTAATTTGGTAGAGAGGAACTATGCCATTTTCTGCTTGGCAGAAAAATAAATTAAATATGGAACTAAAATAATAAATAAAGAGATCTGAAAAAAAAATTATATGACTAGCAAGAGAAGCATAAAAATGATTGGCAGACTAAAACTCCAAAGAAGATATGAGACATTGTTGATCATGATTATTCTAGATCTTTTTTTGATGCAGTGAAAGCAACATATAAGATCTAAGAAATACTATCACATCCCTATTAAATCCAGTAAAAATATTCAAAAATTTTGTTGAATAGACCTTGTTTCCAATCATATATGAATGGTTATCGAGACATAATATTAAAATATTAGTAAGCTTCATTTAAGGATGCTATGTAAAAAACCAGTCAATATATTCTAGAACTTTTAAATTATGATAGAGACCACTACTGTAAAATCACATCTTTATTGGATTGTATGTTTAAAATAAATGAAAATTCCTAAAATAGTGTTGGTATATTAAACTTCCGAACATAGTTTTTGTGAGAGACAGGGTCCATATTAAAATAATTATTTCAAAAACATTCTAAAAAGAAATGTAATGTCAATGGTTTCCATTGGGAAAATATGGGAAGGAACAGAACACTCTGGAAAGTAATAATTAGACAAAGTGTTAAAATATTTCGGAAAGAAAAGTTTTATGCTGATGAAACTAAAAGACAAATTGTAAAATATCAAGTAAATAGATCTGTAGGATCTATATATGGATAAATATATGGTTTCATAGATTCGTTTGTATAGACATCCCTAAAATTCATTTCTAAAGTTTTTTTTCTCTTCTTTTTTCATTATTGGAGTTATAATTGACTATACTGATTTATGAACGGTTCATTATTATTAAAAAATGAACAAAATAATTTAACGTGACATTAAAAAAAATAATGAGAATTTGTTTATTTTAATATCAGATATATTAACTTGAATGACAACAACATCAATATTATGTTACTGAATTTTGAAAAAAAAAACAACTTCCCCAAAAACTCTCAAATGTATGTCCAAAAATTATTTAAGCAAGAATACTTTTTTTTTATATTAGATTAATTTATAAAGATTTTTATCAAGAATTATATAGTAATAAAGAACAAGTATCTCCTATATCTATTACATCTTCCGAATTGCCCAGAATTTTAAATGAAGAAGTAAAACATGCAATTAAATGTATGAAGAAAGGAAAGGCTCCAGGTAATGATAGAATTATAATTGACATATTAAAAGAAGCAGGTGAAAATATAGAATTTTTTTTAGCAAAGTTATATACCAAATGTTTAAATGATAAAGATGTACCAGATGATTGGAAGAATGCAGTAACAATATTATTATTTAAAAAAGGTGATAAAGAATATATTAGAAATTACAGACCTATTAGCCCTTTAGCAGTTTTATACAAATTTTTTACCAATGTAATTACAACTCGTCTATAGAGAACATTGGATTTCCACCAACAAAGAGAACAAGCTGGATTTAAAAGTGGTTTTAGTATAGTAGATCATATCCAGGTAGTGAGAGAAGTTATAGAAAGGACAAATGAATATGAGTTGTCATTATGTTTTGGATTTGTAGATTATGAAAAGGCATTTGATTCTATAAACATTTCTTCAGTGATTAAAGCATTGGATCATCAAGGTATAGATCCAGGATACTGTCATATTTTAAAGAGTATTTATAAAAATGCAACAGCAACAATTAGATTACATAATGATACTGGGAAAGTCAACATTGAGAAGGGTGTGAGATCGGAAGAGCACACGTCTGAAACTTTTTACAGCAGTGCTGCACGAAGTATTTTGTGTATTAAAATGGGAAACTAAGGAGTGAAAGTAAATGATTATTTAAGTCATTTAGATTTTGCAGATGATGTAGTTGTTTTTGCAAACAATACTTCAGAGCTGCAGGAAATGTTGCAGGAGTTATCAGATGAAAGTAGGACTAAAGATAAATGTTAAAAACACTAAAGTAATATTTAATCGATTTGCTCAAAATATGAAAATAAAGATTGATTATGATGAATTAGAAGAAGTTAACAGTTACAAATACCTTGGTCAGATTATTAATACAGATGGAAACATAATGGATGAAATTAATCATAGAATTAAACTTGGTTGGAGTGCTTTTGGTAGAAATAACTTGATATTAAAATGAAGTATGCCTATGTGTTTGAAAAGGAAGGTGTTTAACAAATGTGTTTTACCAGTTCATACTTATGAATCTGAGACTTGGACACATTTAATAGAAGAGCAATACAGAGTAACAAGAAAAGACCGAAAAATGCAATGTATGGGTAAAAATAACAAACAGGTGTTACTGACCTCATTGAAAAAATTAAAGATTGACATGGAGATGGGCTGGACATATTTCTAGAAGAGATGGTAATAGATGGACAATTGAAATCTTTAACTAGATTCCAAAAGATTGTAAAAGATCCAGAAAGAGACCACATGTGAGATGGATGGATGAAATAAGAAAGTGTGCAGGGGTGATGTGGAGAAGAGAAGCTAAAGATCGGAGAAGATGGATTAAACTTGGAGAGACCTTCATCCTTTAGTAGATTGATAATGGTTAATGATGATGATGAAAATCATTTTACTATATTTTATAAATATATAAAAAAGATATGCCTTTTAGATATAGGCGCGAATAACATCAAAATGATAAAGAAATGTATTTTGGATAGCTTTAAATTTCATATCTGTACTTAAACTAAGAGTTTTTCATAATTTGATATTTTTATTTTCATATAAATTCATTTTATACATTTTAATACAAAATATCACGATCCTATAAAAAAGCTAGACGAAAATGTCCAGCTAATTGAGACGACAACCAATAATGTTCAGTAAAACTTTTCCTTCTTTTAAAAAAATAAAATAAAACAAGTTGTGTGTGGTTTTTAATATTTTTTGAACATGTTATTAATATTTATGGAGTATATTCAGTACATCGTTGTTGTTTTTTTAATAAAAAATTCTTATGAATGAAATGTTCACAAAAATAGTACAATGAAGATATTAAGTTTTCTATTTATTGATATATAATATTTATAAACTTAGTAAAAGTTTATTACCTCATAATTACTGTGAATTTAATAATGATAAATATTTTATAGCTCATTCATATTGAAAATTATTTAGAATGAGATAAAATACGTTATTATCAAAGTTATAAGAGAAAGAGCACAACAATCCCATTTCAAAGATTATGTAGTTTGTTTTTTTAAATGATATAAATCAATTACAGAAACCCTTGAATAATGACTCTCACAATAAAACTAAACTATTCTAAACACACATTTTTACAGCTGTACTTAGCAAAAAATTATAAAATGAAAGTGAACAAGAGATTCATAATGATGTCCTTGTCCAAAAGTTCATGCTATTTTCATGCCAAACTAACAAAATTGTCTGAGATATAGCAATAGTTTTTAATTTTTAATATTAGTGAATTCAAATACATTGGAAAAATAAAACTAGTTTATAAATTAATAAATATTAGTATTTTGATTTACATAAGTATTAGTATTCATTATTCTATTGTGATAAATGATTTGCAAATCTGAAATATTAACAAAATCAAGGTTTCCATATTCTTTTAAAATATAAAAGATGAAGATATTTTATCATATTTTTTTATTTCAGTCTCTGCTGAAGCAAAAATATTTAAAGATTATTTTATCAAATGTAAGAAAAAGTTAACTATGGCTCCGTGAAAATTGTACCAAATTACAATTGATATTTTTTTATTTTTACAGACAGCACTGACCAATTAGATTAACTTGAGACTTACCTTTTAACTCAATTCTATTTGCATTAAAAAAGTAGATGATTTGTTAATAAAATATCTAAAAAAAATCTTATGACTATTATTATGTAAAAAAGTTTCAAAGTTCATCTGGCCCAGATTTAAACCTCAGTTTGTGGTCATGACATGACTTTTTTCCTTGAGTTAATCCTTTAAAAAACTTCAAACAATGATTAAATTATCTAAAGAAAAATACTGTTGTTTGATTGAAAGTGTTTTCCTTTTGTATATAAAACTATTCAAGTACAGAAAAAATCATGAAAATTATTACCATGGGAAGGAAATAGTTTACATCTTCAGAAAAAATATACATGTTTTTTCATGCCATGGCAAAATTTCTGTGTTTGTAAAAAGTAATAATACTTAGAAGAATAGTTAATGGTTAAGATTCTAAAAAGGTATTCCATATTATGATAAATTTGTTGAACAAGATAATAAATGTTAAAGACAGCTATGTATTCATTGTCAGAAAAAAATTAAATTTCTATAATTTAGCTAAAAGTTTTATTCATTAGTTAAATAAATATCATTAATATAAGCATTTACCCAAAGAAAAACTTGGAGTGTATATAAAAAACCAGGCATTTGATAAGGAAGATGATTTTAATAAAATAATAATAATAATTTATGATATTCAAATTGAATTCACTCTACCAGCTTAAATCTGTATGAGGTTACATATATTCTTTCAAAATAATGATTGGATTGGTTCTGTAAATAAAAAATGTTAGTTACTATGATGTGATTATTTGTATGACTTATTGATTTTTTAATGTTAATCTTATAATGTTATATTCAAAATATTACTACGGGATTGTTAAAGATTAAAAGTAAGAGAAGTTCTCCACTATAATGCCATTTATAATAAAGGTGAATACTAAATGATAACACATTTAAATATCCATCCCCAACCAACTTTCTTGCTATACCTTCATCAATGAAGTAAAGAATTAATGTTAATATTAAAGGTCATTACAAACTACTAACAACAAAAGGGTTGACACTAATTAAAAATAGAGGTGATATGTTGAAATGATAGAGGATGTCATAAATAAAAAATTGAAAGTTACTACTGGCCCAATCCATTCATAGTGATAATACCACTTAAAGTAGTTCAGCGTTACAGATGAAATTGATCAGTTTGTAGAGATAATTGCTTTTGTGAACTATTTCCAAGTCAAGCAAGATATAAAAGATTAATAAATTCATAACCTTTTTTAAAGTCAATACAAATCCCAAAACATAATTTTGGGAGGATTGTAGGGGATTATTAGAAATTTTTAATTCCTACAGAGCATTTAAAGTTCAAATCTCAATGCAAATATTTTATCCACATAATTGTTTATAATGAGTTTGACTCTTTTAGATTAATGGTTGACCAAAGTGTTAAGGCTTATCTTCAATTGGTATTAGTATCAGAATATAATATGTTATAAAGTTGTACAATTAATTATAAAACTAAACAAAAAATATAATATTTATTAATTTGCTTCAATCTTCTTTATCAATTTCATGATTACACTTACCCATACAATATAATATTGACTCCAATGCCTTCTATTACTACAAATGTTTACTTTTACAATAAAAACATTGAAGCAAATAAAAAAAAAGCTAACAAAACACAATTTTTGCAACAGATAAAATAACACTTGATATTTCAAAACTATACATTTTGCTTCTTGGCTAAGTTTAACATAATGACGTAAAATCTAATCACAAATTTTTGACAGAACAATGGAAAGAAATCCCATTTGAGGCATTAAGATCATTAATTATCAGTGATGTGTGAAGTTCAGATGATGCTATGGAATTTTAGAAAAAAAAGGTGGCAATTTTTTATGTCATATTTGCTAAAAAGATTAAGTAACATAACTGAAATCAAGAACTGTAATAATTTTAGGTAATTACATTTAGACATTTAAGCAATAATCTACCATATTCATATTTACTTTTTGACAGATAAATATCTAATAATTTTAATGATAACGCTTTCAAAGATTTAAATGCAAACATACTGAAAGCTAGTATTGATTATGATTTGCTATTTTCAAAATTAGACAATGAATGATTTACATCTTCTTACATGCCAAAATATCTATCAAAGATAAATATCAAAATCAACAAATGAGTCAAAGCCTGCATAAAAGTATTCTATAAGTAAGTCAAAATATTAATCAATTATGAAAATGTAAGTATTAAAGACT
>JAQFVV010005275.1:0-18430 GCA_028023455.1 Epiperipatus broadwayi | reverse complement strand
GAAGGATTGAACTTTCTAGCGACCTTCATCCTGCAGTGGATTGATAATGGTTGATGATGATGATGACATTAAGCCAAAATAGGCATAATTAAAACCAATACCTCATGTTTAAATATTATTTCCCTATACATATCATCATTTTGACTGTGACTACCATGGAAATAGAATGAATCTGACTCAACGAAACCAATTGAAGTTTACTGTTCTATTTTTCAATAGTTTGTATTTATTTGATAGATAAAAACGAAATAAAATGTATTCTTAATGAATTTACTTCTAACTAAAATACCTAAATGTCAGTATATTTCAATGGAAAATCAATTCAAGAAAATTAAATGATAACGTTTTTAGTATAGATATTTGACTTTAGCTATTTGTAATATCAGAAAGCCGAACTTTACACCGAATTTGTTTATCAATATATTTTTATTTTTGCAAAATTTAATTAAATATTTCTACCTCAGCAGTTTTGTGATATCTTTACAATTCAGCTTTTATTTGAATATATTTGTTTTTTTTTTAGCAAAAAACTTTAAAAATTGAATAATGCTCATTTCCAAAACTGTCCGCACTCTTTTTTATTGTTTTTTCTTTGCAACAATAATTGAAATTTTAATATTTTAACAAATATTTTTTTTGCAAATGCATTTATCTTTCAGAATTCATCGTACTGATAAAAATTCAGTTGTTAATAATTTTTTTCAGTAAAATACATTTCCTATACTGAATGCTAAAAATGTAATCTTTTGTTCTGATTATTTATTTCTGTTTATGACCCTTTTTATTTGCCAATTTGATATTTTATTAAGAACATTTTTTTTATTCTAACTATTGTCCTAATTGGCACAGGTCTTTTCTCCTCAATAGGTAATTCACTGTTTGAAGAAGTATATAAGCTTTGTAAATTTAGAGTAAGAATTTTTCCTTCAACTTTGTGTATCCAAGATTTTCTTCTACTCTACCTTAGTGTTGGTAAACACATTCGTCTTAATATCTTCATTCTTATTTAAAGAATTTTCATCATGAACATTAGTGAGCTAATATTGCCACTGATTATCTCTGTTAGCTCAATAAAGTGTTTTTTATATGGTTAAAATGTCATTTTCCTATTCTGTTGTCTTGCAATTTAATTTTACATATATGTGAAGATAATATTCTAAATATTTACCCTTGCATTAATTTTTTCTTAAAGTATCCCTTATCCAGACAGCATAATTAGATTTAATTAAGATTGATGATGATGATCAAATCATATATCACTTATACAATTTTTAATATAAGATATGCAGATTACATTCACTGAGAGGACCAAAGCAACCCTTAAAAAATTATATTCAATCTTATCCATAATTTTTTATTATTATACCATACCTTAATTTTTCAGAGTGCCACTTTATTTCCAAAAATGCGTATGGATAGATACCTCTACCAACTCAATAATACAACCCCAATTTAACATGACCAACCTTCTACTTCTCCCCTCTCCCTCCACTCAGATCATAATTTTTCACATGGAGTAATGTGGTAATGTGGTGCGACACCAGATTGGAATATAACCAATAAGATAAACTGTTATAGCAGATAACTAAATAATATATGCATAGAACAATTTATTTTAAAGAAAATTGATTGGCATTCATTGTTATAATGAGGAATTTTTTATAGACAGATGTCATTATGACCCTTGAATGTATATATATCGAAAAGAGCTGAGGGCAAACCATTTTGGAAATTAAAGATTAATTATGACAGATATTAATCATCAGTCTATGTACAGTCCTTTATTTTCAATATAGTGTAAGAGATGGCTTACAACTAGCCTACACACCTGCCACAATGTCTTCTTCAATATCTGAATTCAAACCAAGTTGTAGGAAAGGTAAATATCCTACATACTTGATTATATAAATGTAATATATACCTTCATAAACATACATATAGACTGATATGTTTGAGAGATTAATGGTTTTTTATGTATTGTGAAAAAGTAAATAAATTGTTTGTTTACATGGTGTATATATATATGTAGATAAACATATGCATAGAAAATAATGTTCGTTTATTGGTAGAAATTAATTGTTTTCCTATTTGTTTATTCATTTAATTTTATTAATAAAAAATACTAATTGACTGACATAGAACAGACATAATTAAAGATTAGATTTATATGAGGTCAAGATTTTTAATAAATGGTCGAATTTGGAATAATAAATATGATATTTTATAATGTGATTTTTTATTTTCAAGTTGTAATAATATGGTTTTTGGCAGTCACGTGATGAAGGAGTGTTTCTATTTACAATTGAAAAAAAAAAAGGAAAAAAGCAGATGATGGTTCATGACGAAAAATGGGGAATTAAACGGACAGCAAGAAAAGTTGAATTTTTATTTCTTTTATAAAAAAAAGGAAAGTAACTTTTTGGCATTTAAAGGGGAAAATGTACTAGTGAATTAAGTTCTTTTACAAGTTAAATTTCAGTATAATGGTATTAATGCAAAGGAATTCGGAAACTACTAAAAAGTAACTGTTTTTTTTAAAAGCTTTTTTTTTTAAATCTATAATCAAGCTAAGTTATAAATATATGTTATAATAAAAAAAACATTATGATGTATTTGGGGTAGGAAGTTAATGCTGTGGCATTTTTCTAACTAACTTCTACGTCATTGCTTGATTATGAAATTATAACATTTGTCATCAGAATGTCTATTTTGGGAAATGCTGGTGCACCACCATTTTTCCATGGATTCATATGATCAGGAAAGATATTTTGTATATATAAATAACAACAACAGAGTTGGTGAACTGGAATTTTTAGCCATGGATATTGACATTTTTTTTTGTTTCTTGACTGAATGCTTGCTCTACTCAAGATAAAATTATATAGTTAATTCATGTGATGATTTTTTTTTTTGAAAGTTTATGTATTGTTTTTTTTTATTGTGTGTTTAAAATGTATTTTTCCAGATTCCATCACCTACAACTTAAAAGTGAACCAATGGATGGAGAAATGTCTTGTTGATGTAAATTTAAAAAGCAATCCTCTTCAATTAATATATATATAAAACAAAATAAATGTCCGCTAATATCAATAATACAATAACAAAACTTAAATATATTCCAAACAACGGTAAACAATTTATAATACAATATAAATAAAAACTCAATAAAAACTCATAAAGAAATATTTTCGATTATATTCATAATCATTTTCAACTCAACTTTCAAAATGGAATCATCTATTACCAACCGGAAACACATGTCGATTTAAATATCCCACAATTCATTAATCCTAACATTTGCTGACTGTCTGTTTATTATCGTATTTTTATACCTACTAATAAAAACTGCCTCTTTAATATTTCTTTTTTCATTATCTCTCTCTTGTCCTAAAATTTTTATTTTATTTATATCAAAATTAAACTTAAAATTACAATTTCTATCATGATCATAAAAAACAGATTCAGTATATAACTTGACTTCATTACTATTATCATTACATATCTGTACATTTTTCAAAACTCTTTTATATAACAATTTATGTTCTTTAATTCTTTTCTCTATATTACATCTAGATTTCCCTATATATGATAAGTTACACCCACAAAAAATTCTATAAATTATATTACTCATGTTATTTTTTTCTAACTTATCTTTTGAATTATTAACCATTCTATTTAAATTATCTGATCCATAAAAACAAACATTGTATACACCATTATAAACTTTTTTCATAAATTTTACTTGATTATTATTATAAAAAGGCAAAGAAATCCACTTCTTACTTTTAATTTCTTCATCATCAGTATTTTTATTAATTTTCTTACTAAATTGACAAACCACTTGATAAATTTCTTTTATATTATAACCTACACTTAATAATTCACTTACATAATTTTCAATATTTTTCTTTTTATCACATGCATATTTACACAAAATATTATTTCTATACAAAAAAGCCCTAAAACCAGTCATCTTATAATTATGTGGCACGTTAGATAAATAGGGAATATACCCTCTAGTTTCAATAGGTTTAATAAACAATTTATAGTCAATCATATTATTGTTCCTTGAAATTATCAAATCTAAATATTTAATACTGTTATTATATTCTTTCTCCATAGTCCAGATAAGACCTTTTAATTTATTATATTCATCAAAAATTTTATCAATCATTTCTGAAGAAGCACATATAAAAACATCATCCACATATCTCGTATATATCTTAATATTTCCCATAAATATAAATTTGTTTAAAATTTTCTCTTCATAATATGACAAAACAAAACTGCATAACTGTGCCACCATTGGTAATCCCATTGGACAGCCTTTACTCATCTTATAAAATTTACCATTAAAGGATGCAACAATATTTTGTTCAATAAAATTTAAAGCCTTCATCAGAAAACATATTAATTGATTATCCACTTTCTTTTCCAATAAAGCTTGATGAATTATCTTAATTGAATCAAGTCTATCAATAGATCCATACATCTCAGAAACATCCAATGACACTAAAACATCATCACAGTCCAAACTTAAATCTTTAATTTTTTTCAACAAAATCAAATGATGACGTTACAGAATATTTTCCAAATCCAAGTAAATCTTGTAAAATTTTAGCAATATATTTACTAGTCTTATACACAAAAGACCCTCCAAAATCCAAAATTATTCTAAGTGGATAACGTTTATGTAATTTTACATTAGCAAATACACGTGGGCAAATAGCACTTGAAGGATATAATGAATAGTACACATTATCATTTATTCCTTTATTCTTTGCCTTTAATAAAATGTTATTAATAAATTTCATTCTTTCTGAATCAACATTATATTTATCAATCAATTCAAAATTTAATTTTTCCATTTCAAATAATGAATATGTTCAAGGAGTTACTTTACAAATGGAAAAATTAAATTTTGAATTGATTGATAAATATAATGTTGATTCAGAAAGAATGAAATTTATTAATAACATTTTATTAAAGGCAAAGAATAAAGGAATAAATGATAATGTGTACTATTCATTAATCCTTCAAGTGCTATTTGTCCACGTGTATTTGCTAATGTAAAATTACATAAAGAAGGTTATCCACTTAGAATAATTTTGGATTTTGGAGGGTCTTTTGTGTATAAGACTAGTAAATATATTGCTAAAATTTTACAAGATTTACTTGGATTTGAAAAATATTCTGTACGTCATCATTTGATTTTGTTGAAAAAATTAAAGATTTAAGTTTGGACTGTGATGATGTTTTAGTGTCATTGGATGTTTCTGAGATGTATGGATCTATTGATAGACTTGATTCAATTAAGATAATTCATCAAGCTTTATTGAAAAAGAAAGTGGATAATCAATTAATATGTTTTCTGATGAAGGCTTTAAATTTTATTGAACAAAATATTGTTGCATCCTTTAATGGTAAATTTTATAAGATGAGTAAAGGCTGGCCAATGGGATTACCAATGGTGGCACAGTTATGCAGTTTTGTTTTGTCATATTATGAAGAGAAAATTTTAAACAAATTTATATTTATGGGAAATATTAAGATATATATGAAATATGTGGATGATGTTTTTATATTTGCTTCTTCAGAAATGATTGATAAAATTTTTGATGAATATAATAAATTAAAAGGTCTTATCTGGACTATGGAGAAAGAATATAATAACAGTATTAAATATTTAGATTTGATAATTTCAAGGAACAATAATATGATTGACTATAAATTGTTTATTAAACTTATTGAAACTAGAGGGTATATTCCCTATTTATCTAACGTGCCACATAATTATAAGATGGCTGGTTTTAGGGCTTTTTTGTATAGAAATAATATTTTGTGTAAATATGCATGTGATAAAAAGAAAAATATCGAAAATTATGTAAGTGAATTATTAAGTGTAGGTTATAATATAAAAGAAATTTATCAAGTGGTTTGTCAATTTAGTAAAAAAATTAATAGAAATACTGGTGATGAGGAAATTAAGAGTAAGACGTGGATTTCTTTGCCTTTTTACAATAATAATCAAGTAAAATTTATGAAAAAAGTTTATAATGGTATATTTAATGTTTCTTTTCATGGATCAGGTAATTTAAATAGAATGGTTAATAACTCAAAAGATAAGTTAGAAAAAAATAACATGAGTAATATAATTTATAGAATTTTTTGTGGGTGTAGCTTATCATATATAGGGAAATCTAGATGTAATATAGACAAAAGAATTAAAGAACATAAATTGTTATATAAAAGAGTTTTGAAAAATGTACAGATATGTAATGATAATAGTAATGAAGTCAAGTTATATACTGAATCTGTTTTTTACGATCATGATAGAAATTGTAATTTTAAGTTTAATTTTGATATAAATAAAATAAAAATTTTAGGACAAGAGAGAGATAATGAACAGATCTGGTGATGTCAGACATTTGAAAAAAATTTCCCTTATGGTTGGAAAAATTATACTATAAAATATGCCAGTTCCAACAGATCTGGCGCCATCAGACATTAGGAAAAAAATTTCCCTCACTGCTGAAAAAATTTATAGCATAAAATATGCTAGTTTCTACAGAATTGGCGACTAAAGCATAGAGTAAATAAATGAGTGAATTTAAAAACATTCATCGTATTAACATTACTATTCTGCCCAAATAAAAATCAGATTCGGCAGTTTGGAAAAAAATACGCGAAGTAATTGAGATATTTCAAATATTTAGCAATTTTTGTCCTATTTGGTTTTCTATAAAGATGGCAGATGAGGAGAGAAAATACAGTTAAATTAAGATTTATTAACTTGCAAATTTCTTTTTAATTTAAATATATAATTTCAAACCTTTTACTCATTGTAATTGATGGGTTTATTAAACATTTTTATTAATTTATCTTGAAAATTTTAAATTTATTTCGTTCTGAAAGTGATTAACAATATAGTCAATTAAAGAAATTTTTTAATGTGAAATTTAAGTAAGTTTAATTATATATATATATTGTAACCTAATTAAATGAGTTCAAATAGAAATAACTAAGTAAAGGAGTCCAAATATCAAGAATTATGGGGAAATTGTTAATAACCAGTATTATATGAAATCACGTGAAGTGAGTACACTAGTAATTCAATAAAATATAACTCAGGTATACAGGCAGTAGGTTTTATCCACTTTCATTTCTTGGTTTGATGTTAAGTGCATGTTTAAACAAATACTAAGTGAATATGGTCTAGCAGGGCACCACTAGATTATCTGAATCTAGACACGGTTATATCTAATAACCTTTTACATGTACCGGGTTTGAATCCCTTTTTGGTACTTTATTTCTAATAAAAATGAGAGATTTTGCTTTTTGAGCCATATCACTATAAGCACTAATAGTTAGGTAAAAGTAAAACATCTTTAAACCACAGTGGAGTTTATTGAACATAAATCATTTCTCAGATCTTAACATAACAAATGTGTTTCAATATTTTTATAAGTTCACTAGCTCAGATATATATAACTAATTTAGGATGGCAATTCACTCATCCTTGCATGAAATAGATGATGGGGTGTGGTTATAATAATACTAAGAAATCACTAAATATTATAAAATCAATATTTATTTATGGCCTTTAAACAGTTAAACAGCTCATTAATTAAAACGTTGATGACGATGATGATGATGATAATAATAACAATAATGACAAGGGTTTCAACTACAGCTCTAGGACTAAGCCTAAACATAAAACTAATTTTTATAAAGTAATTCATAATTATTGCTTAATTTTAGCATATTTACTTATATCTTAAATAACTAATATTCAACCATTGATGATGATGAATAATCACACTTAACCAAGACTACACTTAATGAAATATATACGCCTCGTTTAATAAAACAAACTAATATTTATTACTACATTTCTAACATATACATAAAAATTTCTAGATAAGATGAAAATTGACATGAATAATAATAATAATAATTGATTATATACCAATCCTCAGATTAATTTTAAGTTCTTCCCCCTTTCCCTTCAAATGTATTTTGTATTAAGTTGGACGTCACATTGACCATGAATTTCATTCCATGAGAAAAGTATTTTAAGTAAAAACAAATATTATCTGCTCATTAGCACACATACTTTAAAAATCCAACATGTAAATAGAATGTAAAAAAAAAATGTTAGTAGAATTGAAAGAGCAAGTTTTAGAAAAGAGTTTTAAATCATTATCTCCCCCTCCCTTCCAAGCGCTGAAATCTATACTTAACTTGAAACAAAATAATCTAATATTCTAATACTACTCATTATTTCACATTCAGTCGCAATTATACACATATAAAAATATCATTATGTATGTGCGTGTTTTATCCCATGATAACAAAATATTATTTAAAACCGAAATAATAATAATATATTAGTTAAAACTAAAATCATAATACCATAAAAAAAAATTGTTTTACACATTAATATTTTTCATAACTGTAAAATTAATAAACAAATAATTTTCATACATTCAAGATAATTTATGAAGCTCAAAGTTATTATTAGTAAGACATTCTTGTTTTAATCGATCTGAATAGTCTTTAAAAGTTCTTTAAATAAAAATATACCACTTTATTGCTAAAATGTTTATTAAGACTGATATCATAAAGAAAATAGATATAAAAAGTCATATTACCGATCTTTTGTTTGTGGCGAATTTCCAAGGGTTCAAACTTGTCTTGTATAATGTTTATATTTCTGTAGCTACCATTTCCGTTTTACTGGGAACAATCTCTTTCTTGAGGTGTATAACTATTTGATGATGATGACTCTATTGAGGTTATTTGCTTTAGTGGACAATTTGGAAATCATTATATTAAATTTTCTTCTCTTCTTGTCAAGCATGTGGATGAAATACAGCAGTTGTTTTCCCATTTGTAAATTTTCTTGAGTTTAAAATCAGTTGTTGTAACAATTAATTGGACTTGATGATTAATATTTATCAGTAGATTAATTCATCTTCTTTGAATGCAGGTGAATGCTTTCTTCCTTCTATTAAAACATCTTATTTATCTGGTCAGTTGAAAGGTGTAGAATATTATTTTAGACACATCTTTTCTTTCCTATGTGATGTGCAGCTTCCCCAGATGGTCCGGAACCGATGGGACATACATATAATTTTTCTAGCCAGACATTTCTTATATTTTCAGCATTCAATTGGATAGTTTAATAATCTGAATCATAAACAATAATCCTAATAATAATTCAAGACAGCTTTTTATATCCAATTTTTAGCTAACTTAACCAATCAGAGATAGCATCACTTGCTATTTTTGGACAAATTTGTTTTAATTAGATCTCTAATTTATTTTCAACTATATTATTTTTCAACTGAAAAGTTTAATCCTTTTTCCAGACACTTTTGTTTAAAAAAAAAAATAGACTCAATCCTTATTTCCTTTCTTTTCTTTTTTTTTCTTTCTTTTTAACATCCAGGTAACACTTCAAATCTTTGAGCTTCCTTCTTTAGATCTTGAGATAAGACAAATTCAAAATTAGAGCTCTGACCCATTATAAGCTTCCAAAGTGAAACAATCATTTACAAAAAAAAAATTGCTACAAAGATCGATATCTGATTAAACAGATTTCCTCTTTTAACAAAAAATTGTACAAAAAAAATAATTTGACAGATTTAATACTTCCTTTTCTTTCAATATTTAGGAAATGTAAATTTTTGTATGTAATGTACACACAGCCTTCATTCTTTCAAATCATTCATAAACTAACCTTAAATAATATGATTGCTAGCTTAGTAATTATAATCCAATTATTTAATTAAGTCTGTAACTTTTAAATCCCAATTATAATTAAAGAAAAACAAAATAAAAGCATAGAATAAAATATTAGAATTGATCAAGCATAGGTTAGTTTTAAAGAAAGTTAAAATGTTTAATATTTGAAATATAAAACAATTAAATAATTTACACATACATTGCCTATATGTATGCATTATAACTTTGCTTTTTAACAGGAAATTTAAATATTAAATAGTTTAAATGTGTGTATTACCTTTCTATCAACACACAAACAAGTAAAGCATGTAATTGTTGACCCATTCTTTCTCTGTTTAAAGCTTTTAGAACTGGACCTTGTAGGGTTTGAACTTGGATGCCCTACAGCTTCATTTATGATTATATAAAAATGTTATGATGATTTTTGGTTTACCTTTTCTACATGCACATTACTATAAATTTAGCTAGTGACTAAATTGTAATGGCACAATATATATATATAATGCAGACAAATTAACATTGTCACTAAGAATATATAATGAAATAATTAGTATTTCAAAACCAATTGCCTACTTCATATTGGTGTGAAAGCAATTATTTTTGTGTATTTAAGTGTCCATTCATCTCTATAGCTAAGATCAATTATGAAATATATTGTCACTGTTTATATGAATAAAATGATACAATGTTGATAAGTACTGAGATTTGATATTACATAATGCAGATATTTACTTGTGTGTATGCTTAGTTAAAAAAAATTTTGGCACTAAATAATGAAGATAATATTATTATGTGGAATCATTGAAAGTTTTTTTAGTGTAATGCTTTGTTAATATATATGTAAAAATATATGGAAGAAGTTACATTAAATAAATAAAAACCCATAAATATTGGAAATTTAAATAATAATAAAGATACAGCAGTAGGTTTAAAATATATTTCTGAACTTAATTTCAGCCTAGGATTAAATATTTTTTTCAACATGTTTTGTTATGATGTAGAAAGTATTTGAATATTTAATGATAATTATCAGCCAAGACTTAGTTACATGATTGCAGCTATTTATTGGCACATTAGGATTATCCTAATATATTGTTTGCCATTTAAATATAATGAATTAATTGTGATTTCTATACTTTCCTAGGAGAAAATGTTTACAATAAATGAGGCATGATATGGATCTCCATAAGATCAGTAAAATGAATAAGTGGTGAGATAACTTGTGATCTATCAGCACATATGACTTTGCAAAAGAGTTAGGACTCTTCAATCTAAATTACATTAAAGTCTAATATAGTTAAAAGAATATGTAAGAGTACTGACATCGAAAATTGAGCTACTTTTAAAATTTTATTTAGCTGAGAATCAGTTGTAAATAGGCTTATTATAATTTTTTGTATCGGTTCAACACTTATTTACTAATAAATTGTATATTCAAATATAATTTGCTTGTGTTTATTTCTTTAGAGGCAGACCTGAAATGAACATCAAGGCATCAAGATAATCAAGAAATCAATACTGTATTAAAAAACAAAATATATACAGTGGTCATCTACTAGGTTCTTTATTAATTATATAAACAATCTTAAGGTAGATCACCTTTAAAGTTCACAAATCCAACCTGTGTATTTTCCTTTACTCACTTGTCTTCAGATGACAATGAGTTGTATGATGAATTAACCCTAACCTGACCTTGATTTCAGTGATTGTTCAGACTCTACATATATTTTTAAACACTTCAACCCTTTCTACTTTTTGGCTAGAAAAATTATTATTAACAAATATCAAATGACTTTTCATGTCACTATCATTTATGGCAAATATAAGTATACCATGGACAACAGATAATACATTTCTAAAAATCTTGTCTCTAGAGCAAATACTTTCATTGATGGGTACTCAGTTTCAAAGTTGGAATTAACGAAGAAAATAAAGTTTTTTATTCTGGGAAACATAAAAAAGTATGATGTTGAAAACAAACTTTCTAGACAACTGACAAAAATTTGTTCACAAATGTCATAAAACTGAAGTATCTAAAATATTTATAAATTAATTTGATGCCAGATTTATGTACATAAACATCCTAGGTAAAAATCTTAGTTTCTGTTTTTAGGATATTGACTTAAATAATATAAAAACATAAAAAGTATTTACTTAATATTTAAATATAGTACTTACAGCTTTAAATAATGCTATTCACTAATGAAGGCAAAAGCCAGAAACTCATCTGGAGATTATTCAAGGTGAAGAACAATCCTTTTAAACATGAATAAGCATATGATAAAGGATAATTGACATTAAGATGAGTATCAAATAACTAGTTAGATTTACTTCACTTACACTTTCAGACAAAAAATATATTTACTCTCTCCATATTTTATTGCAGCAAAAAAGTATCATTAATAGCAAATGTGGAAAAAATATTTTAAAAAAATATTGTTTTTACATCTATTTGCAATATAAAAAATTTAAGATTATGATTTGCACAATATTTTTGGTTGACCTCAGAAAAATCATTTATTATATCACTGTAGTCACTATCTAACACAAAAATAGTTTTAAATGAAATTATTTTTAAGCTCTCTTCAACCATATTCCATTGCATTCAACCAAAACAAATAAGCATACATGTGATAAAAATAAATGAGTTCCAATATATGTATTTCATGCTGAACCAATGCTCATCAGTTGGTTCATATCATCTCTTACACATATATAATCAGTGCTCCATTTATGTTAAGATAGAAAATCCTCAAATTTGAATGGACACGCTTCACTCTACTCCACCCTCAAACTTTTCAGCCATCCGTACCATTGAAAATCTGATGGAAAGTCCAAATCCCTATTTGATGCTAATATTACTGTCATGCCCATGTTGACTTTAAGGTATTGATGGATAAAGAGTTTGAATAGATTGAAGCCTGTCCATTAGTTTGAAGATTTGCTATCTTAATATAAACTGACAATTGATTGTATGTGTGTGAAATGATGATCTGGACTAACTGATAAGTGCCAGTTCAGCACAAAATTTACATTGAAAACCATTTATCTTTTTTTACATATATGAAGTCATGTGTGTTAGTTATATAAGATGGAACTGATAACTAAAGAGAGCTTGAAAATTTGTGTACAAATCCTTTATATAATTATATTCAAAACCCTAAGAATATAAATTATATTCAATCAAATATTACAATTTCATCCTGTATTCTGCCCATCCCCTTCTGTGTATTTAACTGGATGCCCTATACATGACAGGTCTGAGTGACTTAAAGTACCCATGGCATGACCATATTGACATCAACAAGAGATTTTGACTTTCCATCATGATTTTCAATGGTATGGATGACTGAAGATTTGGAGGGTGGAATAGATTGAAGCCTATCTATTAAAGTTTGAGGATTTGCTATCTTAATATAAACCGAGCACTGATTACATATGACTGGGAGATGGTGCTCTGGGCCAACTGATGAGTGCTAGTTCATTATGAAATCTGTTGAAGACCGTTTATCTTTTTCACGTGTGTTGGTTGTATGAGATGGTATGGGTGGCTGAATGAAGCTTGAAGTTTGTGTTCAAATCTTTTATATAATTACATTTAAAACTTCAAGTATATAAACTATATTAATATTCAATTGAATATTAAAGTGTTAATTTAAGAGGGCTAAATAATTTCTGAATACAGATTTTCTTATAAAGCAATTTCTAGTGATTCGTTAATATACTGAAAAGTTTGCAGTTCTGATATTTAAAGAAAAAATGCTATAATAATTAGCAAATGTTATTATTTGTCATTTTAATGAAATTTTATGTGCAAAATAATTAAAAAATTTCTAATTTTTTTTATCATAGAAAATCTTCCAACTTTAAAACTTATATAGAAAAATTCATAATTGATCAATATCTAAAAGATGAGACTAGCAGCAGAAATTTTAAATTCATTATCTTTATTTTACAATAATGATTGTAATTGCTTTTAATGATACATTACTTTTATAAATATATATTTTGAATACAAAAAATAAACAAATGCATATAATTTAATTTCACAAAGTTATCAGAACCTTCACTAAAATAGTTCATAACATTTTTTTCTTAAAACAGTAGGCATACATATGATCAAAATGTCATAGTATACGTAAGTTGCCCTATTAAAAAGTATTTGGGTCTCTTTTTAAGCTGTCTATAAAAACCTGTATCATGTTGCAGCATAGTTGAACTCTTCACCACAAATCTTTTAAGGTGGTAGTTATTACTGGCTAGGGTTATAACATGAAATGTATCTTTAAAATCTTAACCTAAAATAGACTAATATGGCAACATTAAATTTTGTTACAAATTGGGCAAAATTACTGTTGAAAACATTTAAAATGATGTAAATGGTATATAGTTGTATATAGTCACAAGATTGCCAAGTGCTTTTCAAAATTTCATGATTGCAGAAAAAGCAATGAAGATGAAACTATGAAACACATCATTAATTGTGGATTCACATGTTAGCACTTTAAAACTTTTGTAAGGACAAGCTTAAATCACTAACAAGGGTATCATTTCTCATTATATTATATGTCTAAATGGAATGTTCTCCTTTGTGTGGATTCATAAAGTGTTTATTGCTTCAAGACAATCCCCAACAATAATAGATTTTGAACAAACATTCATCTCCCCAAAATCTATGAAAATTTTACTTATCCTAAAGAACAAGGACAATCACTTTTGCTTATGTAAGCATTTCTCAAAGCTTTGGTTATCAATATTTGGACCAATATTTTATGAAGTTTTAAAATCAGGGTTAATTATGAGATGTTATGCTACATTTTTAACAATCTTCAGTTTTGGACTAAGCTGGCCTTCTTAATGTTCATTTGAAGCAATTTTAAAGCATTTTATAATTCAAAATATTTCAGAAAATATGCTTGACATTTGAATTTGTTTATGGTTAAAAAACACAAGATTACCTTCATATCTGTATATGCTATTTTGATTGGTGACAATCATCCAACTATAATGATCACCATCCAAAATGCCAATATGGATATGATTTCTATAAGCAGAATAAAAGCAAGTAAGAGAATGTCAATCCTATCAATTCTCATTAGTGAATGGGCAATATTAATATATATGCACAGTCAATACTTTCTAAGTCAAATTAGAGTTTTGTGCCAACAATCAAAAGTATAGAGAATATATCATTGCTTGCTTAAATTAAAAAATCAGTAAATCAAATTCTTACATATTTTCTGTATACTCTGATTAAGTAGTTTTAAATAAATGAATACAAATCCATGAGGAATATTTTAGCATGGGCAGCAAATAAATATTCATAATTAATATATTGTAATTATTTAAATAAAAATATACAACTAATCAATTTATAATGTTTAGTTTAAATAATAAATTTTGAAAAAAAAAGTAATTAAATCATTTTGACATGTAGCAAATCCATTTCTGTATATTCTTGTCTGTTCAAGTTCATGTAGAATGCTAATTTTAAGTGTAGTTCGCATTATGATTCAGGGCATGAGAAAGTGTTTTTAAATGAAAGAAGACTATTACATTTCATTTTGAGGGCTTAACATAACCAAAGAGGCCAAGTTTCCAATATCCACTCCACATTATTACAGCATTGCTTTTTGTATTGTAAGTGAACATGCTCTTGTCAGATACATTAAAAAGAAACCATTTAAAATTTATTGACATTTTACCTTTGGGTTTAAAATCAAGAAATAACATGGCCATTCTTCTCATTTCATGCACTTATCTAAAATTTAGTTTTCTTGAAAGCAGCAAAATTGCATGAAGTTTTTTTATTGTTTACAATCATGACAGAAAACTAAATTGTGTTTTAAAATGTTACTGTATGTAGTTTTGTGTGGCCATTACAATAGTATTAGGAAATGCAAAACAAAAGTAACTTGTCAAACTCTAAAAGCAGATACATATATAAATTTCTAGTTATTTTTTCTAAGTGTTTTGACTTTAAATCATTATATATTAAACTCACATTTTTCAAGTAAATATAAGGTAATAGTTATTATAATCTTTGGTATTACCTCTGCATATTATGTAAGAACATAATTCACTTATTTATGAACATTATAAAGCATTGTTGTATGTGGAACATGAGATGATTCAACATAGAATGTCAGTGAATCACCTTCAGTATTTTCCCTGGCATATATTGCAAATCATCTATTTTGTTTAGCAAATTAATACAAAATTTAATGTTCATGTGAGTAATACATTTCATACCACAATTTGTGATTCACATATGTTAGCATCTTAAATTATTTGTTCTGAATAGCTAACACCATTTGCACTGATGTAAAAATGGTTCTGCTGACAGCTTGGGGAAAGCTGTCACCATTTCACTAGTACACACTGGATATCTTGAATATCAACTATTCATTAATGAAAAGTCGTGGATCAAATCTTAGAAATAGTATAATATTAATGCACTTTCAATTCTTGTACTTACACAAAAGTGTTAAGATTAATATCTGATTAATAAAGAGATTAGCAAGCATAAACATTAAGTGTTGAGGCCATTCTTTATTTGAGGAATATTATAGCCAAATATTGCTCTGAGGTAGAATAAATTTAGATTCTGAAGAATATTCAATTCCTGCTAATACTTTTTTTTAATACTGGAATTGTTCAAGCTTAGCTTCAACAATAGTTCATAATCATGTATAAAGTTGAATAATCATTGGGTATCTGGTATAGTGCTATCAGTTTGACTTTTGCTTTTAAAACCACAATACACTTATGCATTTATCCTGTATTTCTTCAAGTCTAATATTGATGAAATTCAAAGCGTCCTAAAACTTTGAACCATTGGATAATTATCTGTCATACCTATGTAGACAGAATATTATATTAATCTCTATATGTTGAAATAGTATTACATTGCTAAAGCAGAGAGCAGCAATGAATAATAGTTTACAATAATAGTAAATATAAAATCAAAGCACATTAAAACTGCTTAAAAATTAGTACTTTAAAAACATTAACAAATACGTTTAATATATATTTATATATCTGTTGCATGAACACTAATTTAAGACAAAAAGCATAACTATATTCATTCAGTATTAATAAAAAAATACATTTCATTTTTTGTTTACTAACTATTTAAATTAAAAATTACTATTTTCTTTTACTTCCTAGGGATTAAAATTTCTTTAATTGATGCAAATGTTAATTAAATTAATTAAAAAAAGATAAAAAAATTTTGTAATAGCTTATTATTAAGAGTAAATTAAAAATAACTTCATAATTTTTATTAGACATTTTAGACTAGAGAATTCCACTTAAAGAATATATTTGTAGTATTATTTTCACTTCACCACTCTCAAATAAGTTAGTGCCTGGTTTTTATCAGTTTATACAAGATATGTAAAAATAATCTGATCCCAATATGGCCCGGAATACAATGTCACACATAACTTTATCATTATTTGGTACATATATCCAATTAGTAGTTTGAATTGGTGTTAAACTTACTAACATCAAAATGTGTCAAAGTTTTGAGTATGGTAACTGTAATAATTGGCTATTATATATACTGAACACTGATATAAATGTGCAAGAGATTGTAATCTAGGCCTTTTGATAAATACTGCTTCATTATAAAGTGTGCACCTTGGTGATGATTGATATTTGACCATATGTCTATGATTACATCCCTCCCCAAGGTGTTAAAAGCAGATGAAAACCAATCCCCCTACCTTACATGGGAGTGGTTAGTGAAAATTACCCAGCAGAAATGTTCATTCAGTGATTGACATTTACTAAAAGATAATACTTCTGTCAAGTGGTGTATGATTAATATTATGAAAATGGTTTGACACATCAATTAAACTAGTAATTGATGTTCTACATGTATTGGAAAATAATGGATATATGTAAAATATTGTGATTTAGGCCAACTGATGTGTGCTGGTTCAACATGAAATAAACAATTTGGAGATTATACATCTTTTTCATGTCTTTGACCATGTTTATGATTACACAATCTACAAGGTGTCAAAAGCAGGTAGATGTCAGTCTCTACCTTGCATGAAAGTGGTATAGTGAAAGTTACACTACAGAAATACTGTTCATTAAAAAAATTATGTAAACCAACAATTTGAAAGACTATTTTGATAGTTTTTTCAATATTTAAATCCAATAATTATTCTAGATTAACTACAAATAATTCTGTTTCAATTTGATTAATTAAAAAATTATTACACATAAGTAGTAGAATTTTAGAAACTTAGATCATCTGTTAAAAGAAGTATTAAGATTTTAAATAAGCAAAAGCTAAAGAATCTAGTTTGTGAAAGAAGTAAAACAGTTTATTTTTCCAAATTATAAATTTAAGAATTCATTCTAATAGCAGTAGTCTTTTCTGTATGAAAGAAATATTGTCCTAAAATTTTCTAAGAACAATGGAGCAAATTTCTAAATGCCATCAATCTATGGAATGAAGAAATTAAGTCAAATGTCTGCCCATTGAACACTACTTGATTCCAACAAATTAATAAATTACTTTATTGCTGCCTGAAGTAACACACTAGAATAGGTCTGATATAGTAATAGATAACCTGAAGCATCACTATTACTCAAAATGAAAAAAAATTCTCATGGAGAAAATTTTTGTAGCAAATTGTGTTATAAGCCTGAAGATGAAAAA
>JAQFVV010005274.1:0-18674 GCA_028023455.1 Epiperipatus broadwayi | reverse complement strand
CATCCAAACAATTTCCTTTAATCTTCCTCAAATTTCTAATCAATTATACATACTCATCCATTACTCTTCTGATGGCTCTAACAAATTATTAGTCCCTACCATAACATATATATCTCTACTACCTTGCTTTCTTACTTTATCTGTCACATCCCTAATTTTTGCTCCAGGCAAACATACTCTAACATACCTGCTTCTATTTTCCCTTGCAATTATATCCCCACATTCTCTTATTAGTAAATCTCCTATCAATACTGTTTCATAGTATACTTTCTCTACTCCATCTGTAACCTTTTCTACCATCTTCTGGACCTTTTTATCCATTTCTCTCTTAACATTTCTACTCAATAATGCCTTTATCTCATCACACTTTGTCTCTAACAATTTTAATTTTATTTCTACATCCTTCACTTCTTCCTCTATCTTACTTATTCTCTGGCTAACCATCTCCATTGCATTACTACTTTCTCCACCTATATTTCCTGACACTCCACTAAAACCATACTCTGTCCTATCTTCCTTAACTGCATTTTGCTCCCTCTCCTCTGACTTTCTCTCTAGACTACCTACACTTAGAAACCACTTCCTCACCTCTTTAATCACATTTACACACTGACTACATAACCAGAAACCTGTTACATCCTTCCTATTCTTATTCAAACATTTCAAATGATACACCTCAGCACACACTGTACACTCTACCAGTGCTCGCCTAATTCCTTTCTGCCGATCGTATATACATTGTGCCATACAAATGCAATCCATATTTTTATTTTTCAAGTCACCTATTCTATATTTGACTTTATAATACCTCTCCTATTCTTCAAACACCCTTACACAGAAAAATAATAACTTTTTTACTTTTTCCCAAACCTGATCAAACTATAACCACATGTTTTCTAACATTAGGCCTCCCAAACGTTGCCTTGCCATCTTGTGTAAGTTAAAAAAAATAAAATAGATAACTTTTTTTATGTAATAAACAGCTTTGATTTTTAATTAACATTTAACTTTTATACATATATTTTATTTTTAGTTTCTTTCAAAATAAAAACACTTGAGCATAAATTATACATTTAAATACCATAAAAGACTATAATGGCCTATAAGAGCTTATCATGACTAAAACAAATGGGAAATGGTAAATCAAACCAATAATTGTGCTAAACAGTAGAAATAATCTAAACTTTTCTGCTTTCATTTAAAGTCCTTAATTCATCATTTTACAAAAACCCTGTAAGGTTTGGTTTAGTGGTAGGATGGTAGACTCGGTGATAGGAGTCAGATTGAAAACATCTCTCTCACTTGTGGTATCTAAATTTCATGTAAACCCTCGAACAACAGAGCTGTTTAATTATTATTATTATTATCATCATCACCATACAGTAAATAATATGAATTATATGCCAAAAATGTAAGTTATTGTATATATAGCAAAAATTATGCTGTATCAGTATACATTAATTTAATTATATGCTATTCAAAAAAAATATAATCAAATGAAAGTGTAAAAAATAAACAAAGACACATTAAAATTTTCCAAATCAGAGTACCATAAATGGTTGTATTTAAAAAGAAATAAAATAAAATTTGTAAGTAAATTTTATAATATGTCAGCAGCTATTTTTTTTTCTGAGAGCATAAAGCATTATACAAGAACATATTTGTTAATAAAATTTCTTTGGTTTATATTGAAAGTATATACATTTTATTGTTCTTTTTTATCATTTCCACATTTGATGTACAGAATTTCATGTAATACACTGTTTTCTAAGCATAATGCTGAAAGTTTTACAAAATTTGAGAAGATAGTTAAAATATCAAAACAAAAATAGAGAGATCATTGATTCTTCATCTTAGATAGTTTAGATCATTGGTTCTTGATTATAAAACTATTGCATGATTACCATTTCATATGCTTCTATATGCTGTTAATAAGACTACTGAATTGTCCATACAGTAGTGCCACCAAGTACAAAGCTTTGAAATCAATCAGATGAGTAGGCATTAGATAGGGATTTTATGCACAAACCTTCCTGTAGTTATTATTTACAAAGACTTGCACTTGGTGGCACTATTGTATGGAGAGTTTGGTACTCTGATTATGAAAGTTATTGAAAAAAAATCAAACATTTTATTTAAAAAAAATAAAAACATGATATAAGTCTATTCTCTTCATGGTTTTACTTTTTCAGTAAATGAATGAGTTAACATACACTCAATAAAATATATGTAAATGTGTCCCCTCAATTTATTATTACTATATTACTTTTTAAAACTTTGTTTATACTATAATCTTAATTTATATATGTGTAATATACATATAAAAAGCATCTGTATTATATATGTGCATGTTGAATAGTGTTGTTTCACTTACACTTCAATAAATAATATGTATTCTATTCTAATCAAAATTTATCAGCAAAACGAGTTATTATAAGTGATGAATGGTGTGCACACAGTGGCTTTGAATAATAATATATCAGATATAATGGTTCCATTGTATATATATTATAATCAAATTTCTAAGCTAATATGCATATTTAAATTTGAATATTTTGTTTCAGTATATGCATAATATTTGTGCTGTATTTAAATATGCACACATGTATATTTAATTTTACATTTAAATTATTGTAATAAAAATAAGTTGAGTTTTAAGTCTTACTGTTCAAAAAAAAAAAATCAAGAGCCATATATGCTGATCCAAAAAATGCTGTTCTTCCTTCTGCTAATAATAACAATCTGTAAGAATAAGTACAGTATATGAAAACAATAATTGAAAACAAATAAAACTAAAATATATATTATTATAATTTGATTTGTAAGTATCAAACTTTTTGCACTCACAACTTTGATGCCAACCATTTCAGTTGAACACAATAATGATGATTACTGATCGTCTATTAAATTCAGAGATTATCCTTAACTCATATATAAAGTTTAAACTTCAATTAAAGATTAAAATATCTGATTTTAATAAAATATCAATACATGGAATAACTTTGTCTCTCTTTTTTTCACATGTAATAACTTAAAAAATATACTTAAAAATCTCAACCCAAATAATCTTTAAAACATATGAATACAGACATTCCAAAAATAAAAGGAAAAATATATAGTATATTGAAACAGACATTGTTTCATATATATATATATATACCTGACTTCCCATTTAAATTTGGTTTAAATTAAAAATAAAAGTTGCTGCTGTTTCAGTGAATGAAATTTAGAAAATGGATAAATGACTTTCCAATTATGTTATAAAACAAGATATGCGAAGTCAACTCTCTTTGACAAAAGGAAAGAAAAATCAATATTTAATATTTACAGTTAAAAATTAAATGAATTTTATTTTATTGAAAAATTTATGTTTCCAAATTAAAAATGTTACTGATATAATGTTTATTTGTTAGAGCTGAATGTTTTCCAAAGTAAAGCACAGAAATGTAATTAATTCATCAAGAATAATAGCATTACTTTCTTGCTTTAGGCAAAGGAAGCAAACATGTTTTTGTAAACATGTTGGTTAGCATGGGATATTGAAAAACACTGGGAAGCAGGGAGGATAAAGACTGGGTCAATCCAGAGAGTTGATTGATTGTAATAGTTGCTTTGCAGTAAAACTCAATCTCAGTATTTAGTCATTCTACAGTGAAGAGTTTAACAAACTAGACCAATTAAGTTTGGAGCCACTGTGGGCTCAATAAAGAAGTGCTGCAGTTAAAAAGAAACCTAAGATTATCATAAAAATAATATGAAGAAAGAGCTTATTTATACAGTAAATGCTAGAATATCTGGCTAGTAAGGAATAGCCTACTTTACTTCCCACACCATGGAAGAGGGCATGAAAGAAGGAAATATGCCTAAGGGACCATATGTAAACCATTCAGCTCTCAAAACCAACTCTCTTTTAATGTGAAGATTGTACCATTCAGCTCTAGTAACAACTTAAAGATCATCACAGAGATTTAAAAAAGGTAATAAAACTTTAGATAGTTATTAAAACATGTTTAATTAAGATTGGATGTAAGTATGCTATGAAGTGCATATCCATATTACATGAAAGAGTTATTTTGACATTTGGGCATTAAATAATATTTACACAAATGGGTAAGAAAGTACTTTAAAAAAGGGTAAAGGGAAACTGTAGTTATAAAGATATTTAAAGTAATTAATTAGACGAAATGATGAAATATTTGAATCCACATTTAAAAACAGATGTTGTAATGGATAAAACTGTGTATTTATATGAAAACAGTTATAAATCAAGTTAATTTCTTTTATTGAGAGAATAATGTAATTGCTGTAAGTGTTATTAGAATGAAGAAGATAAAATAATACTATAAAAAAAAAAAAGATAAAATAATACACATAAAATTGTTAAATTGCAATTACTAAAGCAATATTATATATTGTGTCTTTCAAGACCCATTCCCGATATATGTACATGTTGTAAAATGCTTAATGTTTAACCGAGAAAGGATTAATATTTTATATATGTGAGTTCTAAAATTATAATGTAAGGATTAATTTAAAAATAGACATGACCTCAGATATATTTATACATTGTAAATGCTTAATGTATAACTACGAAAAACCAACTAATTCTTTATATATGTGAGTTCCCATACAAAAGAGGATGTAAATCTATATACTGAATGAAACACATACATAAATTTGAATATAATTATTAACCACTAAATGATTGAATGAAAAGGATTGATTCAAATATAAATTGAGCTGGCCTAGGAGTATACTGCTACAGGGGAATTAACCCATATTTACGACCGATATATATGTGCACATATGAGTAGAATGTAAACTCTAGAATGATAATTAAAACTTATGGGAATGTTAAGGGAAGCATCCATGATGTACACACAGATATGTAAATCCCTGCTATATAACTGCTGGCCAGACAGGATCACTGACCAAGCGTTGCATGAAATATGAACTTAGTCTTACCGAGGAGATGTACAGGCATACGCATACATCTAGTATATAAGTGATGGACATTGTATGAGTAACCGGTGATGGAATTAAGCATCAGAGTAGTTACTGATGGATAGACTGGATTGATCCATGGAAACCGAACTATCAATGAACTTTTTGAAGGATTTATTATCCAAAGTGCTGTTATTTAAATAAATTGTTGTTACATAAGATTAATGATATCTTGTCAGTTTCATTTGCATCATTCACCAATCAGTGTAATTGTTCACAGGAATCTCATGTTTCCGTGAGCTATGACCGGCATAACTTGATTCCCGGATGAGTAAGGTTATAGTGAGCTGGAACTCTAGTGGCTCGGTTTGGGAAAAGCAAAAAGATAAATTTCTAGCTGTTGTCAAGTCTTTTTAATGCTAAACATCCTCTGATGAGCAGGAAATATTACAGTAGAAAGAGGGGTGACATCAGCTTTGAGTAATTCTAATCATTCTTTTCTTTTTTGCAAACATGCTCATCAGGAAATAAATGACCACCTGAGCAGGTGGAGTCCCAATCTAGGTTACAATACGTAATTATGAAGGATCAGAATAACAACCAATAAAAAAGTAGGTAATAAGGGTACTCATATATTCCATTGATTTTAAACTACCGATATAAAAAAAAAATCAAAGAAACTGCTTAGCACAAAAGAGCATTTAGCTAATGCTTTTTTCTTTTACTAAACGTTATCCAAGAATAATTTTTAAAAATTTAAAACAGTTTAAGGAATTGAATTCAGACCATCTATTCTTTCAATTATACATAGAGACACAAACTATATATTATTTCCAATTCCACTTTCGTTCCAGAATAATTGCAGATAAACTGACTTTATGATGTATGTGTCTGATAATAGTTTTAGAATCAGACAAATAAATGAAGGGCTTGTCCCTCACATTCTTAGAAAGCTTATTGATTTAGAAAATTTCACGCATTATAAAAAATGAAAAGGCTAAAAATGTCTAGAGCTCTCTTGGGCTCCTTCACACTGTAGATTAGCGCTATCAGTAAGAACATGCATATGAATTTACTTAGTTAATCTGTTAAAAGTGGCAGAATAATTATTTAGCTATTCATTTCATAGTTCAAAAAAATGTGTCACCTGTTAATAAAATGTCAAGGTGCGTGCATATATTTTAAATCAAAAATGATAAACACATTCTATTTACACTTGTCCGAAGATACTGACATTTACTTCTTTGGATGTGGTTGCAATGACTTTTTGTCTCATTTCAGCAATGTCAAAGTGATTTTGTTTCAATTATTGGACGCTTGTCTGATGTGATGTGATGCACCGTGACTTCTCTTTGTTTTGATTGTTACCGCCATCTATCGGTAAATAATAATGATAAAAATTTTTGTTATGTTAAAAAATAATTTTTTTTAAATTACGATGCATACAAATATTATATGTGATATAGAAAATAATGATGTTTAAAATTAGGAAATATCTTTGTAGATATTTTATATATATATAATTTCAACTCACATCCAAGATTTTAAAAAACCGTTCATCTTCAAAAGATTTTAAACCTTATCTTTATTCACTCTATAACCAATCTATATGCCATATTAGTTTTGATGCAGGCCCTGAAACTCGAGGTCCATAGTCTATATTCAATTCCATCACATGTGCCTCCGGTATCAAACTTCCTATAAACTTTTTGAGTAATAAACTATTCGATTTATTTTTTTACTTATCAAACTCTATAATAAGTGATTAAATTGATGGACAATAGATGACATTTTTTACATAGTTAGCCTAAACTTCTGGTATAAAGCAAATTGTTTTTTTTTTAGTACTTGAAAATAAATAAATTAATAACCTGAGAAAAAATGAATCATGAAGACTTAACTTATAGGAGTAAGTAACTTTCCTTATGACTGTAATACAATAATGGTTTTACTACTACTACTAATAATCATCATCATCATAATTGTCAACCATTATCAATCCACTGCAGGATGAAGGTCTCTCCAAGTTCAATCCATCTTCTTGATCTCTAGTCTCTCTTCTCCACATCACCCCTGCACATTTTCTTATTTTATCCATCCATCTCACATATGGCCTCTTTCTGGGTCTTTTACAATCTCTTGGAATCCAGTTTAAGATTTCAATTGTCCATCTATTATCATCTCTTCTAGCAATATATCCAGCCCAACTTCAATCTTTAATGATGTCAGTAACACCCATTTGTTTTCTAACCTATATTACATTTTCAATCTCTTCTTTGTTACTCCTCATATGCATCTCTTCATACCTCTTTGAGTGGTCTGAAGTCTCTGCATTGCTCATCTATTAAGTGTCCAAGTCTCAGATCCATAAGTAAGAACTGGTAAAACACATATGTTTCCTTTTGGTATTAAGTTATTTCTACTTAAAAGCACTCCAAACAAGTTTAATTCTATGATTAATTTAATCCATTATGTTTCCATCTGTAGTAATAATCTGACCAGAGTATTTGTAGTGATCTTCTAACTCATCATAATCAATCTTTATTTTCATCTTTTAGAGAAAATCCATTGAACATTACTTTAGTCTTTTTAACATTTATCTTTAGTCGTACTTTCCTACTTTCATCTGATAACTCCTGCAACATTTCCTGCAGCTCCGAAGCATTATTTTAAAAACAACTACATCATCTGCGAAATCTAAATGACTTAAATAATCTCCATTATCTTTCACTCCTTTACTTTCCCATTTTATCCACAAAATACTTCTTGCAGCACTGCTGTAAAAAGTTTTGGAGATATGGAGTCACCCTGTCTTACACCCTTCTCAATGCTAACCTTCTTAGTATATTTGCTGTTGCATTTTTATAAATATTCTTCAGAATATGACAATATCCTGGATCTAGATCTTAATGGTCCAATGTTTTAATCACTGAGGAAATGCTTATAGAATCAAATGACTTTTTTATAATCTACAAATCCAAAGCATAATGACAACTCATATTCATTGATCCTTTCTATAACTTCTCTCAATATTTGGATATGGTCTACTGTACTAAAACCACTTTTAAATCCAGCTTGTTCTTTTAGTTGGTGGAAATCCAATGTTCTCTGTAGACGAGTTGTAATTATCTTGGTAAAAATTTTGTATAAAACTGATAAAAGGTTGATAGATCTGTAATTTCTAAAATCTTCCTTATCACTTTTTAAAATATTAATATTAATACTGCATTCTTCCAATCATCTGATACATCTTTATCATTTATACATTTGGTATGTAACTTTGCCAAAACTCTATTTCTTCACCTGCTTCTTTTAATATATCAATTATAATTCCATCATTACCTGAAGCTTTCGTTTCTTCATAAATTTAATTGCATGTCTCACTTCTTCATTTAAAATTCTGGGCAATTCAGAAGATATAATAGATGTAGGAGGTACTTGTTTTTTATTACTATATAATACTTGATAGAACCCTTCTACCCATTTTATGATGTCATTTCTCTTTTTTTTTCTTATTGCAGATATGTTTCCCACCAATAGCAAAATGTTGTTTTACACTCCTGAGACTTTTATTCTCTTCTACAGCTTTCCTTGCTAGTTCATAATTATACTTTTTTATATCATTATCAACTCTTTTTCATACTATTTTACAAAGTTCGAGATATTCAATCCTTTCTAATGCATCATTTTTATATATCTTCATATTCCTTCTTTTCTTCATAAATTCTCTAGTCTCAATAGAAATTTTATTGGTCAATTGCTGCTTTTTTTAAACAGCTATCTTTGTTGCAGTTTTTAAAAGTAAATCAGTTATTTTCCTATTAATTTCATTCAAATCTGAATCATGTTCAAAATCTACTAATACTTGAAACCGATTTGTAAGTTCTAATTTAAATTCATTAGAATGTTTCTGAAGATTAGGAATATCAACTGTAAATATTGTTTTTCTTAATAATTTTTGTCTCTCTAGTTTTACATTAACACTTATCTTACATCTTACTAATCAATGATCACTTCCTGTGTTAAATTTATTAAGAACATTACAATCTTGAAATATGTATTTTTGTTAGTCAAAATATAATCCAATTCTGCTGTACCTTCATTTGGATGCTTCCATGTCCATTTCCTTTTAACATTTTTCTCAAAAAAAGAATTCATAATATAAAGTTTTTCTTTTTCTGCAAACTCCACAAGTCTATGTCCTCTCTCATTTCTATTACCATAACCAAAATTACCTACAGCATTTTCATCTTTCATTTGTTTACCAATTCTAGCATTAAAGTCTCCCATAACAATTTTAAAATGTTTACTCTGATCCAAAGCCTTTTGTACATTCATATAAAAATCTTCTATTATTTCATCACTATGAGAACTTGTTGGGGCCTAAACCTGAATTATCTGTATTTGGTATCTGCTATTAAATTGAATAACTAATCTTGCACTCTGTCTAATACATCAACAATCTCCACAATGTTGTTCTTCCATTTTTTATTTATAATGAATCCTACTCCATTTGTACTTCCAATATTTGTGCCTTTGTAGTAGAGTACATGTCCACTTTTTAAATCAATTGTCTCATCACCTTTTCTTCTCACTTCACAAAAGTCTAATAATGTCCCATTTAATATAGGTCAATTCTTCTTCAAATTTTTCCAATTTTCATTCACTTGAAAGTGATCTGCAGTTGTAAGTTCCTAAATAAAAAAATCATCATCAAATGGCAGCCTGGGTTCTCAACCAGGGGGTTCTTAGCACCCTCCACCTTTGACCATCAACTGCTGCCTTGGCTGATGACTAGCATCCTGGAAATAAGGGCCATAATTTATTTTTGTCTGTCATGATTATATATATCTATTATAAATTTTTTCATTCATACACACATTCATTCTGCCTTACCACCAACTGAGAAGCGAACCATGATGTTTATTGATCTTAAACTCAGAGGTAAAAAGCCAATAAACTTACCATGCTGGATAATGCATGTTTGTAAGCAGCCCATCTATATTCATATAGTATATGCATAGTCACATGGTAATAACAGCTGCAACAAAAGAATGTATGGAGAGCACATTACGAATTTGCCCTGCTCAGTTCCTTTAAGACCTCCAAGAGGAATCAAACGCTTTCCTTTCAGTTAACAGAAACCTCCTTTCTGCATCCTTACTAATAATAAGCATACCAATATTCATTTGATTAACCCAAATTAATTTATCATATTTACTCTTTTGCTAGTTACCAATTGGAAACCCTTTTACTAACCAAGAATTGGATGATTACTTGAAGTGGTTACAGACAACTAATTAAAAAATTGCTAAAGTTTGCTGTCAACCTGAAAAAGTTCTTAAGATTCATCATGATTTTAAATCTTAACCAGAACTAATCATTACAAAGACTGCAACCCTTTTAAAATCAAACCAGAATCTAACTATAAAATTTGATTTCAATACCATCACCGATCTACCAACTATTTACATCGGATATTTCTTATCTGTTTAATTTAGATTAAAAATATATTAAATATCAAAAGAAATATTATAATACTAAATGAGAGCTCACTATTATTTGATGCCAGAAAAGGAGTTTTATATAATAGGAAAAGGAGAGTCAAGAACAATATAAAAATTTGAGTTGTAGATTTTTATATTAATATATCTTTAAAATAGTTTCTGACTTATCTGCCCAGAATAGTTTATAGCTTATGGTCCAGGAAGTCCTGATACCCTAGATTTATGTCTTCACTGATCTAAGTAATAAATTAAACCAACTAGCCTGGATTATGGATCAAAGAGAATTGAATTTGTGCTTAATAAAACTGAGATTTAGTACTGTAATGTAATAATTATTCATAGAGATGGCACTGTAGTAGAATAAAGAGAACTTTTGTATAATAAATGAGTTTTAGAATTATTTAGAAGAGATTGATGGAGAGTGATGGTACCTACTTTTAGGATTAGGAAATGATGGCCAGGGAACTCAGAAATTCTTAGATACAAAACAAAAGTAGTATAGGATGGTGAAGGTTGGACAATCTTGAGGTTATTCATGGTGAAATGTAATGGATATTTCATTTGTAATGAGGAAAATCAAAAATATTTGGAAGGTTTTAATGTATGAATGAAAATAAATTGCACCTAATTGGATTATGCAAAGAGAACAACAACACATTGGGCAGAAAAGGTTTTACAATAAGCAAAGGTTAATAGATAGAGAACTGATTTCCATATGTTAATATAAGAAATGGTATAAACATGTAGAGAAAGCACTATAGATAGACAATAATGAGGATGGGAAAAGAGACTTTATTCTTTTGGTTAAAAGAGAATTAGAATTGTGGAAAATAATATAAATAACAAAAAATTAATTGAAATTATATAAAAAATATTATATAAAATGTGAGAAAATCACAAAACATAAAAATCCAAATATAAGCACTAAGATACTTTTACATGTAAGATTTCTAGAAAATCATTTACATAAAACTTATAATTAATGCTTACCTTTGGAGATATCAATGGCAGTGTATTTTATCATAACATGCCATTGATATAACAAAAGGTGGACATTACTTTCAGATTTTATTTAGATGATTTCCTTAGGAAATCTTACTTATAAAATGTATATTTTGTAAAGTGATTTAGTATTTTTAGGCTATTATATATATATCATCATCATCATCATCAACAACCATTATCAATCCACTGCAGGATGAAGGTCTTCCAAGTTTAATCCATCTTCTTCGATCTTTAGCTTCTCTCTCTCCACATCACCCCTGCACACTTTCTTATTTCATCCATCCATCTCACATGTGGTCTCTTTCTGGGTCTTTTACAATCTCTTGGAATCCAGTTTAAAATTTCAATTGTCCATCTATTATCATCTCTTCTAGCAATATGTCCAGCCCAACTCCAATCTTTTAATTTTTTCAATGAGGTCAGTAACACCTGTTTGTTCTCTTACCCATACATTGCGTTTTCGATCTCTTCTTGTTACTCCCAACATACATCTCTCCATACTTCTTTGAGTGGTCTGAAGTCTCTGTATTGCTCTTCTATTAAGTGTCCAAGTCTCAGATCCATAAGTAAGAACTGGTAAAACACAATTGTTAAAAACCTTCCTTTTCAAACACATAGGCATATTTCCTTTTAGTATCAAGTTATTTCTACCAAAAGCACTCCAAACAAGTTTAATTCTATGATTAATTTCTTCCATTATGTTTCCATCTGTATTAATAATCTGACCAAGGTATTTGTAACTGTTAACTTCTTCTAATTCATCATAATCAATCTTTATTTTCATATTTTGAGCAAATCGATTAAACATTACTTTAGTCTTTTTAACATTTATCTTTAGTCCTACTTTTTCTACTTTCATCTGATAATTCCTGCAACATATCCTGCAGCTCTGAAGCTGCTATTAGCAAAAACAACTACATCATCTGCAAAATCTAAATGACTTAAATAATCTCCATTTACTTTCACTCCTTTAGCTTTCCATTTTAATCCACAAAATACTTCATTTTATTTTATATATATATATATATATGATAGCCATAAAATTATTGATATGCAACTAAAGCTATTAATATGAAATGATCTTCCAATATATGTATTTTAAAGCTGCAACAATACCTTCATCAGCTGGTCCAGCTCACCATCTTCCACAAATAATATAATCAAAGCTTGGTTTATATTAAGATAACAAATCCTCAAACTTTAATGGACATACTTCAATATACTCCATCTCCAACTTTTTTCTGTGACTCATTCCCATTGAAAATCTGATGTTAGGACACTCAAATCTCTTAATCATGCCAATATTACACATATTCAGTATGTATCCTGTCCATCAATTTTCTTTGCACATGAGGGGTCAGAGTGACTGAGAGTCAACACGCTGAGCATGACAATAACATTGACATCAATAAGGGGTTTGGATATCCCATCATCAGAATTTCAATGGTATGGATAGCTGAAGAGCTGGAAGGATGACATAGATTGAAGCTTGTCCATTAAAGTTTGAAGATTTGCTGTCTTAATATAAACCAAGCACTGATTATATATATATATTTGTGAGGGAGTATATAATGGATATCATTTATCTTTTTACAAGGGTGTGTATATATATATATATATAATATAAAAATAAAATGTCCGGCAACTAAACCAATTGTAATTACAATAAAAATAATAATAATAAACGACAACAAAACTATTATAAACAATTTTAAATACCTGCAGAAATACTTCTCGGTTAATTTCTTGAACTTACCTCAACTACTATCAAAATTCAAATGGCAGTTGAGGCAGGTTCAAGAAATTAAATCCAAAAGTACTTATGCGAATTTAAGAATTGTTTATAATAATTTGTTTATTATTATTATTTATATATATTTCAGCTGTATGGGATAGAGTGAATAGCTAAAGGAAACTTGAGTCTGTGTTTAGTGTAAGTTTAAATCCCTTATAATTACATTAAAAATAAGTACTTAAATTTTTTTTAATATAAAGGGTAGATATAGAGCACAGACTTTCACCACCCACCACTCTCCTCCCCATCTCATAACACTGATACATTCTGAACACATATATGTCGGCAAAGACAAATAATCAATATACGTATTTCATGCTAAACCAGCAATCATCAGTTGATCCAGATTATCATCTCTACACATATATGCCATAAGTGCCCAGATATATATTAAGATAGCCGATCTGAATACTTTAATGGACAGGCTTCAATCTACTCCTCACTCCAACTTTTCACACGTCCATCCAATTGAAGATCTGATGATGGAATACTCAAAAGGCCACCCCGAGGCCGAGATTCTTGTCACACCTATGTTGACCTAAGGGCCAATCTTATTCTTGTATTCAAATACTTTATATGGTAAGTTTTGATTTTATTGGCACATCATTCACTTGTTTCAATAAATCTTATCTACAAACTGTCCATCAACCCAGAAGTCACAACAATCTCCCATACTATAAGTACATTAAGAACACACACTTTTTCAGGTACATTTATAGTATATGCTATTGGTTTCTATTTCATATACACATTACTCCTAGATATTTAATATATTAATTTCATATATAATAAAGAATTTTATTTCATCCTTACTTTGTTAATTACTGTTAAGCTAAGACTAATAGCTAAGGTGAAGCCATTTGGTTACTATTAGTGAGCCGCTATTTATGGACTTAGCGCTTCGGAGCACCTACAGACACGTGTTTCACTATCTCTTGGAGCGTGGATGTTATAATTGCAATGCAATTGTACAGAATCATCAGCATGTAAAATTGACTATGATTATGGGAGCTGTAGGTGCTCCGAAAGTTGCTAAGTCCATAAATAGAGGCTCACCACAACAATCATATAGTTTCATATATAGTAAGCTTAAGTATCTAAGAATAATGTGTATATGGTTAAATTGTAACAAGTGTTATGTGCTACAATGGCTTACCTGAAAAAGTATAGTGGTGGAGGTATTTTAGTGGATGGTTGTGATAGGATTTAGCTAAAGGTGAATAATGCACTGATAAAATAAAAACCTACAACACCTATTGCCATGTAATGATTGCATAATCTTCTTCTGTCTCTATCTTACCTGAGAATGGTGTAGGAATTTTCAGATGCCCAATAAAACACATTGTTTTTACTTTAATTTTCCAGAGGTATTTTTAGTCGGGACATGCAATCTTATTGGTGTGATTTATATTAAATTAATTGAATCATTAGTAAAGCAGAAAATAATATGTAATATATGTTGCTTTCATTAAATTTATTTGCAGGATTTAATTAAATTATAAATAAAAGCGCCTAAGAAAGAATTAGAAGGAATATTTTGTTTAGCAATTATTAATAACGACAGATGCAGAATAAAGGGGAGTGTAAATAAAGAGCTTTTTTCACATAATCAGTGTTGCATGTGCATGTATATATATTTCTGTGTCTATATGTCTGTTTTTAATTATACATTTTGTAATTTGTATTTAATATTAGTAATATAATTTATTGTTATAGTTTTATAGTGAATTTATATTTTATAACAATTTTTATTAAATTAATATAAATTTTAACACCTTTCTTAAAATTTTAGAAATAGAATAAAGTTGAAAATAATGTATACCTATATGCAAATATGCCTAAAAGAATGCTTTTATAAAACATAATCTATACAATTTATTTATGTAAGACTAATATTAATATATTATAATAAATAAATTATATACAACAGCTATATATTGAACTGCATTGGAAAAAATCACTTTGATTACTTCTTTCATTAGATCTCAATTTCAACTCAGGCTAAATTTCACCACAGCAGCAGATGGGCCCTCTTCAAGTAGAGAAGTATACTTTCACATTAGATGAAACATCCATGGTACCTATAACCAGATAGAAACTATACAAAGTAAAACCCACAATCACATTTTCAGGCTATAGCACTTCTCAGCTGCTAGATTCAAAACCCCTGCCATCCAAAACACCTTATTTGTTTGAGGCTTAATTCTGTAAGAACCAATTAATCACAATATATAGTCAGCATCTCCCGGATGCCAGGTATACAATCCAGCACTTCACTTGCCATTTTTTTTTTTTCAATTGTGAGGGAAAATTCTTTGCTTAATTTGCCTGATACTTATAATTAACTATAACTTAACATGTTATGATGCAGTTATAAGAGAGAGAAAATCAATCAGACAAATAATTAAGCAAACAAATATTGTATTTACACACACTCATCATTATAACATATTATAATAAAAATTTACATTTACACACATACACACATTTAAAACAATTTTAAATATAATAAAAATTTTATAGAGGCAACATTAAAGATTATGTTGACTATCTTTATAATGGGGATAATAAGAATTATATTTTACCTAGGATTTTCAATAGCACAACACACTTTCCCTGGATATCATTCCTTGCTTGTTTTCTGATTTGTTGATTACCAACTGGTTGGCTCTTTTCTTTCCATTGGATGCTTTTGCTTCTTATTTGTTTTCCAGTTTACAATAAAGGACAGATTTTCAGTAGCTGTTTGGGTCATGAGTCAGGCATGAGTGAGTTCCAGGTGAAAATAATCTGATAGCTTCCAAGAACTGGGATTTTCAGAGGCTGTGCTCAATATTTCAAGTGTTGTTTAGCACTCACATGCTGTTTAGTCAACCTTCATTTAATATCAGTAGGTTTACTCCAATATTCTGTAAATGTTGATGGCCTTTTGCCATCTTCTTTTTTTAAAAGTCTTTATAAGACAGAAATGTTTAATGTTAATTTTGTTACATCTGAAATAATCTGACTGGGCAATAATAATGATAATGAATGAATAAAGGAATGAATAAAATCACTTGTTCCTTTTATATGCTTCTTTTTCATTGATTCTATTTATCATCCTTTGATCTGGTTTAATTAATTTTTATATTTTCTTAATTAAATTTTTTATTCCATTTTAATCTAATTTCTTGCTTGGGATTAATCTAATATTTTGATAAGGTCTATAGTCTTTTCTGTATTATTTCATCTGATCATCCTCTGCAGTAAGCCACCAGAGCACGATTTTCTAGCTTTACCTCTAGAAATATTACATTTCAAGAGTCGCACTAAGCCTTTAAGCATTCTTTCTAAAAGAAATCCTAGAAAGATTGTTAACTCGGAGTTAAGTCTTACTTTCTACGCTAAATGGTAGAGTATTAACACGGAAGTTGTCTCCTTTCTACGATAAAATCTAGAAAGAGTGTTAACTTGGCTTATACCTAAAGGTGTGACTTTTTCCGATAGCTAAAAGCAGAGGAAAATGTCGTAATTGTTTGTGTCATGCACTATATCATAATGCAGCTATATGTATTTAATGTAAACAATATCGTACTAGCTGTTTATTTTGATCGTATCATGATTATTTAAATCTTTCATCGTGCTCTGCTTTTCAAACCAATCGAAGGTACTGTTACATTTTATCAATTTTAACAGTATCGTGATTGTTCCTCATAAATTTTCGATTAGGGTAGAAATTAGCGAAATTTAAAAAATCACGCTTTGAGTCACGAAGAGATAAATTTTCCAAGACAAAAAAATGGCTAATTCCCACAACAGAAAACTTGGAAAAGATGGGAACTGCCAGACACGTACAAGCACTGAATATTTCTTACAGCAGAAAAAAAACATCCTGCTGCTGAAAGAAAAGATTGGATTGTAAGGCAAATATATGCAGGAAAGATTGAGGTCCCAAACATTTGCTGACGGAAAGGTTCACTTTGTAAAGGCTAGCTTGTTTGAGGATTCTAAATGACCTTCGTCAAATGTCAAAAAATAAAAGAAGTAACTTCAATTTTTATTTAAACGTACATCCCTTCTTCTTCCGATAATTGTTGGCGTCGAGCAATCAAATGTAAAATAAAAGAAGTAACTAAAATTTTTATTTAAACGTAACCCCAAAACCCCCTCTTCTCCCAATAATTGTTGTCGTCGGCAATCAAACGGTCAAATAAAAGGAACGTCAATTATTCTTTAATCGTATAGAAAAAAACAAAAAACTCTCTCCACTAATTGTCCTGCACAATCAGAAACTAAACCAATCGAGTAAGACAGTAAATTATTAGTTAAACATAACCCAAATTACTATCTGAACTGTACACCGAAAAGACTCGCTTTGTCAATCAAAATTAAAGAAACTAGACTATTATTGTCCCATTGTCAATCAATATTATTTAAAACCTAACAATTATAAACAAAACAGAAAGTCAAATCTGGTTTCAATCAAATGGTAACCGATAAAAAGTAACTTAAATTTGATTTAAACATACACTAACAAAAACAAACGCAAAACTCTCTCTTCCAATAATTGTTGTCGCTAATCACCAAAAACACCCACCTCTCTCTCACTAATTATTGTCAGCAATCAAATGTACACCACTACTAAAAGTAATGTAAACTACTATTCTTTAAACAGTTACACCCCTTCTCCCAATAATTGTTGTCTACAATCTATACACACAAAAAATACCTTCCCAGTAATTAAGTCGTTAGGAATCAAATGTAAATCTGATCAAAGTAAGACCACAACTTATTATTTAAACGTAACCAAATTACTATTTGAATCTACACCAAAAAAACACTCACTCTTGTCAACTAAAAATTAAACAAACAACAACTATTATTCGAATCCCATTGTCAAAATATTTATTTGAGAACCAAAACCATAATTTATAAACGAAAGGAAGTCCAATCAGGTCATCCATCAAATGTAAACCGATAAAAGTAAAGGTTTTAATTTTATTTAACATAATATAACACATGCGCGAAAAAAAACAATAACACTTCTCCCAATAATTTTTCGGCAATCAAATATAAACCTATCAAGTAACGTAGAATTATTATTTAAAGATCCATCATAAAACCTGTTCTCTCTTGAATTTTGTCAATCCAATTTTACAAAAACTAATATTATTTTTAAAAATAAAAAAACCACAAATTACTATTTGAACACACGCAAAAAGACTCTTTGGTAAAAAAAAAACTAAAACTATTATTATCCTATCGTCAAAAATATTATTTGGGAAAAATAATTCGAAACTCGAAAAAAGTAAAGCTTTGTAAACAAACCAAAAAAAAAGTCAATATTAATAGAGAATCGCTATCCCGGAAACTATATATTAATGTGTTTTTCAGTTAGAAATTGCGCCTCTGGCGGCTAACACTGAAGGATCCAGATGACAACC
>JAQFVV010005273.1:0-18717 GCA_028023455.1 Epiperipatus broadwayi | reverse complement strand
TTCTTGCACCTGCTTTAATTGACACTGTAGTTTTACTAGTTCTTTGTTGATATTTATTTTCTATAGTGATAAAATTAATAGGAATATTAATAATCCCAACAATAGACAACATGCCGAAGAGGAGGTGTACATACATTGATGAATATACACAGGAATGGAGTTTTATAATAATAAAAAAGATGCAATGCCGAAAAATGATTGGTCATTATGTCACAATTTTTGATCAAACCAATCTAAAACCCCGTGTTAATATAGGTTTGTTATGTAATTAATGGATTTTTATACATATGGCATGTTCAATTTAAAGTCCATTCATAAGACAATTACAAAAAAAATCATATGTCCCAGCTAATATAAAAATATATATTAATCAAACATAAAACCCCTTTTTTTTGGCACAAGATTTAATACCCTTTTTAAATGTTTTAAATTATTAACATGTAAAAAAGGCACTACATGTGTCAAAAAAGGCTTTTATATGTGATTAATATCTGTTTATATTATGTTTTATGTGATTTTTTTGTTGTAATTTATATGAAGAAACAGCATATTGATTTCATTATTTCCATTTTTGATGACTCATAAGACAATCTTATGGCCCTGTCTTCTAACTTCTGTAGCAAATTTTTTTTCTAAAAAACTCCAACATCTTTTCTAACAGTAGTTCTCTACTTCAGCTCTCTTTCAATTTTATTTTCCATTGAAAGCACATTTAATATCTATCTTTTCAGAATATCTTAGAAATAATCTTTATAACGTTTTAAAAAAATCTGTTTCTTCAATCAAAAACCATGCTCAAGATTATCATAAAATATTTTTATGGTCTGTTTCAATTTGTTTAATTCACAAGTCTAATGTGTTGTCAAGCATTGGTGGTCAAGAGGTCAAAGGACGGCTGCTTTACAAGCAGTTGTCCCAGGTTAGTTGTTCGCTTTCTCCAGCTGGATGCCAGTGACACATGAGGGGGAGGTCTAAGGTGTCAAAAATCTGCTCCATAATAAATAGCACAATTAATATCTCAACCTAAATGCTGAAAAAGATATTTATTGGTCTTTAAATTGTGTTTTCTAAAATCTCATGAAGCATATATATGAGTGAGTAAGCTTCTGGATTGAAAACATTATTACTTTCATTTTAGGCTCATTGTGTTATAGTTAACTGGAAAAGGGAAATGCAGTTGTTGGCTTGCATTGGATCCAAAAATCTAAATGCAGTGCTCTTAGATCCAAGGCTCTTCACTGATGAAGATCACCAGCCAGGAACTAATCTGGGGATATTGGATGAGTAGGCAGTAGATAAGCATAAATCTTCTAGTAACCATTGATTACTATGACTTGGCTGAATGGCATTACTGTTTGAGAGAGTTTCTAATGTTTTAAGCATATAAATATTTTTTCCCAGTGTCTTCTTTACGTTCTAATTTAATTGAAGCAAGCTACGACAAAATATTCTCACATGTTAAATGGTAGGGCAACTTACTCATAAGCATATTCTTAATTTCTCAACATCCAAATACAGATTTTTATATAAAAGGTTACTAATATATTTAAGTCAATTCTCAAACTGAAGGCAACCTAATAACTTAATCTTTGTTTAATATTAATTAATTAAAAGTCATTAAAGTTGCATTTAAAAATATTAACAATATTCCATGGTTACCCTGTCAATTGACAAGAATAATATAATAATCACTGTAGTGTAAAACCATAGAAAAAATCTATATTGTAGTCAAGCTTTGGTGGCCTAGCGTGCTAGCATAGCTGCCTGCCATTCAGCTGGTCCAGTTCTCTTTCCAGTCAATGCTTTGATATATATATATATAAAACTATATTGTATCTTTATGTCTGTTTCATTCTTTCAAGAATACTGTCATAGAAATGAGAAAGGCAGTTGAAGCTAGTAAACATTCTTTGTTTGACAACAGTTTTCATTTAAAATGTCTGATTTTCCACCAGCAGGTAATAATGCTTTCGCTCAAAAGCATTTCACTGGGCAATTAGGTGATTTCAATGCTATCTTAAGTTTTATTAACATAACTGAATCAAATGCCTAAGACAATATATAAATTATGACTTGAGTCACAATAATTTTCTTTGCATTTATTTGCATGAACCATAAAACTATAACTCTAGGTTTTATTTATTCATTAAAACTATATATATTCACCTTAGGTAAGTACTACTTATATAATATTTCGGTACATAACTGGCAATATTATATATATATATGTTTTTGATGAAATTGGCGAAAGAGGAAACTTCTCCATTTACCTGTCTTGTGATGCACTACACTGTAATGATAAAAATGTTTATTTTTTTTGTTTTGTTTGTCTTTAATACTCTACACTATCTTTTGTCTCTTAACTTTTTAAGACATTACATAATTTCTCATCAACTGTTCCAGACTTTTCTAACAACCAACAATAATTTGTAACTTCATCATTAAATACTTAAATTTGAGACAACCTTTTATAATTACACTATTATGCCATTTGTATATTATAATAAATATCTTTCCTTATATTATTTAAACTTTTAAAATTTTCTATTCTACTATACATTCTTGAAACGTATGATAAAGACATCTGGAAATACAGATGCTGTGTGATTATTATTTTTCATATGTCAAATGCATTGACAGGGTGCTAACCCAGGCCAAGTTTTCTGAAGGTGGCTATACTAACCGCTAGGCCACCAACGCTTGACAGATAATATGTGATTATTTTTAATAATAATAGAAAAAAGATATAATAATCTTTAAAATAATCTCTAGTCTAATAAATAACAAATGGATTTATAAAGTGAAATAGTGTCAACTTGCATATGTAAAACGTTTGGCATATATCCTCTCAAATATAATAAAGTAAAACCAACTTTAAATGTTTGTTTTTAAAAAGATATATGAGTAAAAAAGCAGCAAATGATATAATAAATACATAAAGAAAAAGTATACCATGATATTTATCTTTTATTTTCTTATCCAGATATAGGCAAATTAATTAAATAAATAATCTCATCTTTATTTTATAATTTAAAGAAATTAAGCAATTTTTTTTTTTACTTTTTATGTTAAGTACATGTCTTAGTTTATCACTAACGAAAATAAAAAATATTAAATATATATAGCACATTTAATCATAATTTTGATATTGTTTAGATATTCGAAATTAAGATGCCATCTTTTTAATCATTCAGCGCCATCTATCTCATCGTTGTGCAACTTCATTTGCTTATACAATATCTAACAAATTTTAACATCACAATCTGCATTTACAAACTTTTTTTTGTTCAACAGAAAAGTTATATGGAAAGTTCTTTTTAATTAATCAGATTGTTATATAACACATCTGTTTCATTTTTGTTAAATAATTTTTGACTTTAGAATTTTTCATATGCATAAAATTTTTATACATTTGTTCTTTTGACTGCTTTCCAGTTATAACCATATGTAAATTCTATCCTGCTTTATCCAACCTCATCTATGTTTTATAATATTTAATATACTTCAATTTAGATAATAGTTATCGATTTTATTAGTTTTTTTTTTTTTTGGGGGGGGGGGGGTCATTTAGTATTTTTTGAGATTGCCATAATGGATCTTTTATATTTGTGCTTATTATTTAATATGAATTTGTATTCTCCTACATCAGCTCTATTCTAGTATATATTCATTGTAAATTATTTCAAAATAATAGGTTGTCGTCGATGAGCAGATATATCCCACTGGATGGTGCTGTTTTCACGCTAAAACACATAAAAATGCCGATTCCGATGGCCGACACCTTCGAACCTGAATTTTCTATAATACAACTTTTTTGTTGTGCTACAGATTGCAGGCCGCTATGTCGCGTCGCAGTACAGCATGTATGTTTTATGCAGCAAATACATTTTGCGAATTCGCACAGTTTATAAAATGATTACGGCTTGGGGAGAGGGTGTGTTTTTTTGAATTTGATGGAAATGTTGTTTTCATTGGATTTTTTTTTATTTTAAAGTATTGAAATGTTCAGATTTTGTAAAGTAATAATTAACAGACTTTTTACACCGTAGTGTATTGAAGTTTTAAGTAATAAATGTTGACGAGATATATGAATAAAGTTATTTGGAATTAGGTAACGAGTCAAGTAATGTACTGTTCGTAACATTCCACGAGACATTTTAAGATTGTACAGTGTGTATATTTTTGAAATAAAAAAAAAGCGTTAACACAAAAATATCCAGTAAGAAAAGTACAATTAATTGTACACTGTTTTTTAAATGTCATAAAAAGCATATATTATAAACATTTTATATATATATATTTGTCATTGTTTAAAAAAGTTTTAGTTTCTTTCTTTTCTCAGCCTACTGTTATTCTTTGTTGAATATAGTTTACGTTTATTGTTATCATTTATTTTATAGATGTTATAATTATAAATTTTATTAAACGCCCATTATTATATTAAGCAATAGTTTAATAAGGCTGTAACCTTAGAAATGAGCGTCTGAAAAATTGTCACGACTGTAGGGACCTCTCTTTTCTTCATAGGTAAGCTTGTGTTTTAAAGACCTATAGAGGTCCCTACCTACGATATTTTTCAGACGCCTATTGCTAAGGTTTACAGCCTTGTTAAAACTATTACTTTATAGATGTTAGTAAAAAAAAATATTTACAAAAATACGATTTTGATATTTTTTATTTTAACCGTAAACCTAACCCTAAAACTAACCCTAACCCCCCTCCTAACCCTAAATGTAAACGTAACAAGTTTTACTTTTAGTTTCATTTTGAAATAAAAACTAGCGGTAAACAAAATCTTCGATAGAAAAAATCTCCGATAGAAAATTGATTTTTTCTAATAAAAAGAAAACTAAAAAAGATGAATCAAATTGTAATTTGTTTATTTTATTTTACATTTATTATTATCATTTAATTTGTATACGTTAATAAAAAAATAATATTTAAAATTAAATAATATTTAAAAACGACCATTTTCTTTTTGTTTTTATTTTCGGATTACAAAAACCTATCAAAATGATTATAATTAACGGCCCGTGAATGATCATATTTTATAATTTTAGCGTGAAAAGTGCACCATCGAGTGGGATTTAGCAGCTATTCTACGAGAACCTAAGAGATTTTAAAGACATTATTATTTATTTAATTTATAACTTTTTGTCATTATTATATTATTTATTTATTTGCATTTGGTATGCATTTACAAAAATTATGTAAATACAGTTAATTCTATTTTTGATAGCTAAAATGTATTAAATACAGCAATAGCTTTGATATTTGTTCATTTTTAAGTTTCATCCATTTAAGAAGAAAATATCATTTTTATCTTCTCCTTTTTACTATCTTTGCATCTTTCTTCTCATATATTCAACTTTTCTACATACTTACCTCATATATACTCAGTACAATTTTTTCAATTCCTCCTTTATTTTTCCTTTACTTGATTTTAATATCCTGCAGTCTTCATCAGAGGTACGGCATTTAAAACATATAATCATATAAAACATCATTTAAGGGTATATAAAATAATGGTTCTATGATTATATGTTTAAATGTTGTAGTTCTGGTTGAAGACTACAGGATAGTCAAAAACGTAAGGAAAAATAAAAGGAGGAATTATATAAAAATTGCATTGAAGTGTATATGATTAGTGTACATAGAAAAGAGTAAAAATATTATTTGTATGTATATTAATTACATTTATTTAATATTAATTAGCTATATTCAAAAAATTTTGGTAATAGTAAATATTTTTTCATATTAACTTTTCACCAAGTTATATGTTAACACTGCACATGTGATCAAACAAGCATATCTTAAGATCAGGATTCTATAGCTTTTACAATAGATAAAATTTATATATCTCATTTCTAGATTAATATGATACAAGGAATAGAAATATAAAGAAATAATAACAATAATATTAAATATCTTATACTTTTTTATTTCATATTTTACTTTCCTAATTAAACATCTTAAAGCCTATTATAAAAAAATCATATATCTTTACAACTATCTAATATTGAAAATAAATAAATGTTAGAAAAAAGTCATGTGATATTCAAAGAATAAAAAATATCATGTTAGAAGCTAGCAAATGAGAAGGGATAGCCATCTGATATTCAAGAATAAAAAATGTCATGTTAAACTTCAATCCAGGGACTTTTAAGCTCGTTAATCTGTTATGTTAATTGAATAATTGATAACCATATAAATCTTCCCAGAGGAGACAAAGTTGTTTAAAAGAAGGTATTTAGACTTTTATAAGATAAAGTGTTTTTTCTGCTTTGTTTTGTTTTTAATTATTTTAAATAACATCATTTTCTAAACTTCTAAAGAATTTAGGAATTTGGCTTCTCTGTAAGATTAATGAGAAGATCTGATATACTTCTTATAACAACCTCCAAAACTTTTAGAAAACTTATAAAATGTATGCACATATTCAGTACTAATTACCATATTCTTTTTTTTTTTATTACCATAATTAGGTATGAACATGATGCAGTTTTAAATTGTTAAAGGTTCATCATTTAACTAGAATTTTTTTATGAAATAATGGAAACCCATATTTATTAATATAAAATCAAATTTCAAATGTAATACTTAACTACTATAACTTCAACATGAGATATGTCATATTAAAATATAGGTATGTTATGGAATAAAAATATTAACAATGCTTCAGTGACCGATATAGAATGTCAATTATCCATAACATTAGCTTTCTCAATTTACAGCCAAGGTTGGCTCCTTTGAAGTACTGTAGTTTGAAGATTTTTTTAGACAAACAAGAAATACTTTCAATTCCCAACCTATCTCCATATTATATTTTTGAGATGGCTTTATTAATTCTCAGAAGCCAATTTAAAAGTAAATCATTTAACTGTTGATGCAAAAAATATGCACAACTATAAATACAAAATCAGAAGTGATACCATATAATACTAAATTGTCTATTCTCTTTACTTTTCTGGTGCTTTATTTACCAATCCCTCTTTTACAGTTTACGTTTCGATTGCCCCAGCAATCTTCTTCAGAACTTTTATATCTCCTAACTTCAACAGCTAAATTCAAATTTTAAAAGTACTAAATCCTGTTCATGCACCTTTGACTACTATTACACAATGCTTTATTTACCATTCTCATTTACAGTTTCGAGCCCCAGCAACTTCTTTTTGTTTAGTAGTTGATGTTAGGAGGTAGAAAGTTCTGAAGAAGATTGCTGGTGTAATCGATAAACTTTAAACTGCAAAAGAAGATGGTAAATAAAGCATTGTGTAACAGTAGATAGATTATTGGATGATTTAGTATTATAAAGCATACATTAAGCAAATGCAATAAGAAAAGTAGTTATTATACAAATCAAGTGACTAAGTAGAAAATGAAAACTTACAGAATTTTTCATTACAGAAATGACATAAGTGGACTAATTGTGAATTTAAAAAAAATTTGAAAAAACTTTTTAAAAAATCGCCATTAAACCAATTGAATAAAACATGCCTCTATCTATTACTACTAGTGCCCAAATGTTATTTGAGCCATACAATAAATAAGCAAGTCATTCACTGACATTTCCTGTGGCATAATATCTACTAATGCTTTGTTGTAGTACGTTTTTGGTTTTTTAGTAATTCTAATCTCCTTTTGAATTGCATATTATGAATACTCATTTCCTTTTTTTTACACACAAATGAAAATTTGTTAAGATAGGGTTAATTAAGTTTAAAAATCACAATGGTGTGTATTATTTTCAAAAAAACTTAGTATAAAATAAATTCCATTCAAGAATGGTTTAAATTTCCTATTATACTATTGTTATTTCAAACTAAATTACAGCCTTGTCCCAGGAAGGCTGTAAAGGCTCCAGACTAAGGCAGCAGTTGGGGGAATGAAGGCTGAGATTGTTCCAGAATTCCCTGGACTGCAGACTCAAATTGCAATTTGATGACTTTTTATTTTTGTTTCTCATAACTGAAGATTACTTTGAAATGAAGGAAATTGCATAAAATAGCAGAACTGACTAATATTAAATGGAACATTCAAGCGTTGGTGGCCTAGTGGTTAGCATAGCTGCCTTCCAAGAAGCCGGCCTGGAGTTCGGTGCTTCCCAATCAATACCTCATCAACTCATGCCAATCACATTTTTTGAAAGTGGCATTTCCCACCATTCTTATCAATCACTAGTTAGTGAGGGGTTTGAACATTTGTCCATTCTTGTTTAGCTAAGAAAAGCCTAGATACCCATACAGTAATCAATACTGGAAGGTAACTGAATTGGTAATGAGATAATGACTTTAAAAAAATCCTAAATCCAATAGATCAGGGGAAAAATCAATTTTATTCAGCTTGGAGTTGAACCCAGATCATGGAAGCTTGGAGTTGAATCCAGATCATGGAAGCTTAGAGTTGAATCCAGATCATGGAAGCTTAGGAGTTATGAATCCAGATCATGGAAAATTAGAATTGGATCCAGATCATGAAAGCTTAGAGTTGAGTCCAGATCATGGAAGCTTAGAAGGGTTGAGATCTCAGATCTTGGAAGCTTGGAGTTGAATCCAGATCATGGAAGCTTGGAGTTGAATCCAGATCATGGAAGCTTAGAGTTGAGATCAAGCAGATCATGGTAAGCTTAGAGTTGAATCCGGATCATGGAGTTGAATCCAGATCATGGAAGCTTAGAGTTGAATCAAGATCACTGGAAGCTTAGGAGTTGAATCCAGATCATGGAAGCTTTGAGTTGGATCAGATCACTGGAAGCTTGGAGTTGAATCCAGATCATGGAGTTGAATCCAAGATCATAGAAACTTAGAAGTTTGAGTCCAGATCATGGAAGCTTAGAGTTGGATCCAGATCATGGAAGCTTGGAGTTGAATCGAGATCATGGAGATGTACTATCATGTTGGTGTGATGATCTTCCCAAAGATGAAAACATTTTTCTTATTAATATGAACACTATTGTAAAAAGAAAGCACAGTGCTGAATTTTTAACTTAGTATATGGGCTAAGCAAAGAGCAAAGAAAGGAATTTATCAAGATACTGCATAATGTAGAATTTGAAACAATTAGATCGAAAGGGGAAGCATCTTTGGATTACTGAACACCAACAAATATCTACTATGATTAAAACAATAACAAAATAAAAATCTCAACTAAGTAGAATGTTCTATAAACATACATCTCTCACACACATAAAATGAACATTTAAATAAGAAAATTACATTCATGGAGAGTTAATTTCAACTATACTAGTTGCAACTTTCTTTCAGAATGCACTGAAAAATTCTCACGGGTAACAGTGGTCAGGGTGATTCTCAAGTACTGATCGATTTTAAACTAAAAATTTGGTGCTATTAATAGAATCCTTTTGCTATGCATTGCTTTACTAACAATTAATCAATTAGTATTCAAACTTTTTTATTTTTTTCTATGCCGTTGGTAGCATCGGCTGGAAGGTAAACCACGCAATAACTGTCTGCAACCCAACTGCTGATTGCAAGGTAGCTTCGCTGACCTGCCTCAAACTAACAACACTGACAAGCTTTTTTATTTTACTTGTTAATATATTAACTTTAAAAAGTGAAAGCAGTTTTAAATTTAATATATTAATTTTAGCAAATAAACCTAACAGAAGTAATAACTGGAATAAGTAACCAGAACACCAGGATTCTATTTTTAGCCTCCTAACAAAATATTAACATATTTCAATAACATTAAACATAATAATAAACAAAATAATTAATATTAACTATTTAAATAATGACGGTTTGCAGAAATTTTAAATGGATGTTTCACTCACGAAAGTATCAAAATGGGTAGCATGGTTGAGGTTGAAAAGCACTATACAAGAAAAATATATAGTCTATGATTTAGGTCTAAGCAAGCTAGGGTAAACACTGGATTTTGATCTGGCAATCACAATGATCTTTATTGAAGTAACTCCTATCTGGAATAGAGCATGATAATTTCAAAGTATGCTCAGCAATCCTGAACTAGAGTTATAAAAGAGCTGTGGAGAAATGTTCGCTACAAGAAGCATTCTAAAAGCAGCATGTTGGAGTTTATAGACCCAAGAAAGTTCACTATGAAATCAAAAAGTGAAGTAAAACTAATTATAAAGTCTTATGACGATAGAAAAAAGCAAAAAGAGACTAACTGTTGTGAATAAATCCAGACATTTTAAATACAGCTGTAGCTATATAGCTGCGATGAAAATGGTCAAAAAGCTACTAATTTTGTAAAACCGGTCTAAAATCTGAAGGCAGATTAAATTATTTGAACTTTAATATAAAAGAGGCTGAATTACATAGTTAAAATAATTTTTGAAATTTAAAAATTCAAATATATAATAGTTTTAAAAAAAATCAGTTTGATTTTGATAATACAATTCTATTATATATTTTCTATTTTACTCATATAAATGTTTGTTTATTTTGCATTAAAAAAGAAAATGTTCAAATATAATCTAAATCGATATATATATTTAATATAAAAAAAAAAAACAATGTAAAATTTATTTTTAAAAATAGATTTAATAAATTAATAATTTAGTACTGGATGGGAAAGAAAATTAACCATCAAACCAATCGTGCTGTCCTTTTTTAGTATATACTCTAAAAACATAGTAGAGATTTACATCACTAAAAACGAACACTGCAGATTTGAAAGTTAATTTTAGTCTGCTTCATTGAAATTAAAAATAAAATAAAAAAATTATAGGTGATTGGTGATTTTCAGAGTTGAGTTATATTTAATAATAGGGGTTGGTTCACATAATCTTTAATGACTTTACTGTGTAATCCCGATGAGAAGCCTTCATGCTTCTAACCTATCTCATTAGCTATGACTTCCCTTTTCAAGACTAATACTGATATATGGTTGTAATAAAGTTGTAATTACTATTTTTTCTGAGTTCAAGTTACTTTTTACCCATTTTATAGAAAACTTTATTAAATGAATGGCGAACGAGAGCCACCTAAGTGAGCACTCTAGCTTCAATAGGCAGGGCAACCTTTACTGAGTGCCATCTTTGGACCTCAGAATTAATTCATGATTAATTATAGGAAAATAAACAAATTGAAGAAAAATAATTTTCACTAGATCCCTAACATTCTAATTAATCTCCAAATTTTTATAGTGATTAAAGTTATCATAGCTGGGAAGTCAAAAGTATAAGAAGCAACTAAACACCAAGTTCCAAGAATACGGTTTTTCATTTTTCACTTAAAGGAAGCTCCAACTACTTTGATTCCTTAAGTTAATTTAAACTAACATTTACAGAATAATGTTTTTCATAAACTATATTACTAATGCAGCAACACTTGCATACTTTTATAATAAAACTGCTGCTAAATGATGTGATACAATATGTTTTTGTTCAGGTACAACAAGATATCAAGAAGTATTATTTGATTCATAAACCTCATCACTAGAACTTTTGAAAATAAATTATGCTTTTATGCAGTTAATCAAGGAGACAATGAAGATATTTCTTAAAAATTAGAATAAGATGTGCTTTGAGAAAGATTTTTTGACTAACTCTTACCAATATATTAGTTGATTTCATCGATTTTAAAGATCAGGTCATCACACTATAATAGCTAATGACTCTTAACTAATGTTTAAGTAGACTATAATTAATTTAAATTATGGATTTAAAATGTATATCTCTTCATATTTTCTATTCTAAATGATTTTCTTAACAAATATAATGATCACATTATGACTTGTAACTGCGAGCATTGCAACGTCTCATATGTGAGGTGTCATACTTTCCAAAACATCATGCTTCAACAAAGAATTTTATCATGCCATGAAGTCAAGATAAAAATTTTATAATCTAGCGAATTTACAATATTATATTGATTAATAATTACTCCATTATTAGTTGCACTTAGTAAAAGTCATTAGTTTGAATTAGATGAATTAGGTGAATACTACCTAATCTAGAGATGTAATATAAATACTTAAGATTGTTCATAGTCATATAACAATACTATAAAAGAATTAACTTTTGAAGTCAATGTACCGTTTACAGCACTATTATTTTTAAAAAGATTTTTTAAAAATAATGTCAATATCTTTAAATAATTAAATGTTTACTTCATTAACATATGCAGTCTATAACATCTATCTGTAGCTAGCGATAGATAAACAAGTTTGTAAAAGCAAATAACACTACACCCAATTTAATGAGCTGGGTATTTAGAAGCCTACTTCTAAACGCATAGTCTGCAATGCTGTCAACAAATTAACTGCAAAGTGATTAAAGAGACCCTTTGAGAGAGAAAAGCATACGTTGCATCTATGAGTTGATGTAAGATCACTTGTTATATGAGTGTGTTCATTTATCGCTATATGTTTGGGGTCATTTCTTTTCAGAACTGAATAACAATTGCAAATGGTTGGTTGGAAAACATGGCCAGTGTTCCTTTCATGTTCGGTGAAGATTGGATTATCTTCTGAGCTTGGTTCTCAACACTTTGAAAGTAACTATGATTAGGGAGCATAAAGTCTTCGAAAGCACTTGAGCTCATTAAGTTGCAGAGTATTATTTGCTTTTACAAGCTTCATTATCTGTGTTCAAAGCTATATATATCAATATCCCAATGATTTAATTAAATATTACAACAATAGACTGAGAATCTAAAATATTTTTAAAATCATTTTCAAACTTTATTATAACTAAGTGGAAATTGTGTTTTCAAATTCAAATACTCATTTGAGTTATTTATTTTTAAATAAATAATACCAACAACAGCTTAAAAAAACATTACTATAATCCTGAATAACTTTAACTCATTTTTAACAATAAATGTTAATTATTATTATTATTTATTTTTAGAAATTTTGTAGTGAATTCATGTTTATTACATTGCTAATAATAGATATTCATACTGAATTTCATTGAAGTATAGCTATGGAAATCATTTTTTTTTAAAAAAAAAAAAAGAAAAACTTAAATAATTTGATTTACTTTAAAAAAGGTAAAACAGTCTTAAAAAATAGACTCATATCTACCAAAAAAATAGAAAAAATAACTCATAGTGGCGAAGCATTGGTGGCGAGTTGATCAGCACAGCTGCCTTACAACCAGTTGTCCAGGTTCACTTACCAGACCTGATGCTTTGACACTGAGAAAGAAAAATATAATAACCTCATTACAAGCGAACTACACAAGATTCTATTAGAGGAATGTTGAAGCTGGCGAGGATTTGAATAATGTTTCCACTTTAGAAAATTAGATACCCCTAATTTACTAACTCTTAGTGGACCATTAATAAGTTGATTATGGATCTGCAAAAAACTCCAACTTTGTTGAAAGAAAATTTTTCCAAGTTTATGTTTCAAGATTTGAGCTCCTATGATATTATATTCATTTTACCAAAAAAACTCACTATCAAAAAGAAAGTAAAATTCTCAAAACATCAATAAAATTTTTTATAAATATTTTTTAAAAAGAAAAAATTAATAAAAAAAGATGACTTGGAAATTAATCTTTATTAATTTGAAAATGTCAGAAGAAAAGGTATATAAAAATCTAAGAAATTGAAAAATCAAAATACAAAGTGTGCACACTAGTCATTTTCCACACTTTAAGAAGATATCTAAGTAATATTTGATCCAATATGCACCCACACTCTAGAAGACTCAAGAGGATACTTTTAAACATATTATTAAATCATGCCCTCGGCTGGTAGGCAATTAGGTTGCTAATACCGCAAGGTTCGAGCATTGGCTTTTACAAGTTCTATCATTGAAGACTCTACTTACAAGAGTAAACAATTTCCTTTCCAATAGAACTTTCATTATTTTTGGGTTACATTACAATCTGGAGTGTCTATTTGCAAACTAATGCTTCACCTTCTACCTCCAAATCAAGATGTCATATTTATCAATCACATAATAAGTTGAAAAGTGGGAAGCTTTTTATCATGTCTATAACAAAATTTCTCTATAATGAGACATGGAATCTCTTTCCAATACTTAAAATCACTTAGAGTCATAAGCGATCTTGTGCAAAATTTGAACTCAGCATTTCCATTAGAGATTCTCAAGGGGATTCAAACTTTAGATCCATCACAGATTCTCAATTAGGATGTTAGAACTTCTTACCACGAAAAACAATGTATTACACGGCTTCTTAAATAATCAATTACTTTTCATTAATAAAGTTATTTATGAAACTAAAACTGTCGGAACTTTCCTTTGAAATAATTTTTTAAATCAAAAACTCAGCTTCTTGCTCAGCTTGATTTATTAACTTGATTGGGATTCACAGTAAATTTTTAATTATTGCAATGTTAAGTAAAAAGATGTTGAAGAGCAGTAATAATCATGTCAGCTTTTTTCCAAAGCAGAGAATGACAAACGAATAAGGTATTTGCAAAAATAATCTGTAAAATATTTTTCTTTTATGCATTATGTGTTTCCTTATTCATCACAATAGTTCATTGCAGAAAAAGATGATAATAAATAAATATGTAATGATTGGAACCATAGTTTCCAAAGAAATGATATTAAAATGTTTAGTAAGTGTCTAATTAATTAAAATCTGTCTATGTTGCAGTACACATAACTAGCATTGTAAGCAATGGTAGATATAACATAAATATTTTTCTCTGATGTACATATAATGTATTTAAAAAGAAACATAAATCAAATAAACACAAAGGGATTGAAAATTAAATATTAAATGCATTTAAAAAACTTCTTCTTGCACAAACATTAATATTTACTTATTAAAAATTAACATAATTTTAATCTTTATTTATTGTATTTTCAGTTTATCTATTGCGGAGAAGTTTCTTATTTGCATCTATTTAATTTTTGAATCAATGAAAATGTCTTACTTTAGAAAATAATTGACCAAACTTTTAAATGCTATAAAATGTTCAATATTGTCAACAATGATGAGACTCTCTTTAAATTATTTTTAATTAGAATATCAGCCTATATCAGTAACACTATAGATGAATTGTTAATGCAATTTTTATGCATTTCACTGGATTGTTGGCTGCAATAATTTTCATTAACTCTATTGTAATTGTGGATTCATATATTAATTTCTAAATGGCAAGCAATATTTATATTTTGTTTACTAATTTTTTTATTTTGGTAACTAATTTCAAATTCAATTTTTGGGTAGAAACTGGTTGTTTTCACCCAAATTTAAAAGGTATTGATCCCATACTATAATATAAAATAATCAAATGGGTTTATTGAATTGAGAGTTTGGTGGAAGAAATGGAACTGGGTACAATCTGTGAACATTAAACTTCTGACTTATGTCAATCTACTATTATACCAAACCAAGCAAAAGCAACAATTCATAGAAAAGTTACATATGTCTAAATCACACACTTTGTTTGTTTGTGTGAGCTTGCACTTGTGGATTGATCTTATTTTACTAATTTTCACTCCATCAAGCTTCAGTTTAATAGGGCTTTGGAAGGTTCTATCACAGAATTGCATAATTACTCAATATTTATCATGCAAATAATCAATGAAGTCATATGAGAGAATCCTTGTATGTACAATTGTATATATACATTTAAGTTACAAATTAATTACAGTTGATTTTTTTTGTTCAAAATTCACTGCCATTATGTAAAAGATTTTTATTACAAAATACAGGAGAAAACAGAATTTAAAAATCTAGTAAATAAATCTTCAGGAAATCCGATCCTATATATATATGTATAAGGTAGCAAACAGCTGCAGAAGGGAGTTTGCTGTTAACTTCAAAAGGAGACCCTTTTATTCCTCTTGGAGGTCTTAAAGGAACTTAGCAGAGCAAATTTTTATCCACTCCATATTGAAACAGTATGATTCAGTTATCATATGTTTCACCTACCATATAAAATAGTAGTCTTCATTTCCCTAATTCAAACCCCTAAAGGTACACATATATATAGCTATACTAAGTAATTTAATATAAATAAAAATGTATATTTACACGTATATGTGTGTAATTATATATATACACACACATCTGCTATTTTAAATGATTGTACATACATTTTGTAATATTTTTATTTGCTAAAAATTGTATATTCACATCTGATTGATATTATCATTATATAAATGTACACACCTTATAATTTCATAAATATTTATCTTATGATTTTAAATAATTAAATTGGTTTTGAGCTGTGGAGGTTGTATTATATAAGAACAGAGTTCTCTAAATCATTTCAAACCGACTTTGAAGTTATCCAATTACTAAATTACTTAATCACAGATGGCAGTTAAAGACAAGGGGATTTTCTCACGTGTATGTTAAAATGTTTGCAGCTTAAATCTCATTCAAGAAAAGAAAAAAAGAAATCCACTGTTTAAAGAAAAAGAACTTTGTAAATCCTATAAGATACCGCTTGCATAAATCCAGACTTGATAATTCTTATAAAATAAAAATTGGACATTAAACCTGCAATAAAATCCAGCCGAACTTGAATCTTGAAAAATAAAAGGGACAATTAATAAGCATTAAGCCTGAAATCAATCTAACTGATTCCTTTGAAATTGATGAAATTAAGACTTCTTAAGTTTTAAAGTCTAAAAATAAAGATTGTGAATGAGCTGTAAGAGGAGGGTAAAAGAAATATAAAAGGGCAGTTTGAAAAGAATTGATGATCCATTTTGCTTTTACTTCTCTTTACCCAGGCAGTTTCTAAGTTTTTGTCATAGAAACCAGTGGCTAGAGAAGCAAAGGCCACCTTCCCGGCAGCCAAGAACCGTTTATGAAGACTGAAGACCCAAACCACTGCCTAACTGAAACAATAGCCCATAGATGAACCAGCTCAGATAAACCAGTCCATGCGTGTGTGTTTCATACTGTCAAGCTGCAAGCCTTCAGAATAAACAACCGGTAACAACTTTTCAACCAAGCTAAATCTAAAGCTAAAGCAATTTCTAAATCTTTCCTAAAGTTAGCTATATAATATAAATAATGTGCACAAACTCTTAAAACTCAAATCTCGCAAAGTAATTCAACCATGTTAAATAAATGTATTCTCTTTTAAATTACTTAAACTGTATTAAATAAGGGTATTTCAATCTGTAAATTTTAAAATACTTTAAAAGTTAAAATGTAAATCTTGCCTGATCTCAAATTCTTAAATCTTTTAAATTCAACTTATAAAAGCTTATTTGCTTTATTATTATTTTCTCTATTTACGTCTATACTTTGTGCTATGCCTTCGGAGCAGAGATTATTAATTATTATAAACATAAAGAGACATTTTTGTTCTCGAGTAAATTAAAATATGCTGTTTGGCATATTTATAGATCTCTGGTCTGAAACCTACTTTGATATATTAGTCGAGCTGCTATGTTTAGCTTAATATCACATATATGTTGCTTATTAAAAGGTATGTTTAGTTAAATACGAGAGAGTGATAATTTAAGTGTATTCAGTAGTTAGCAAGTTTAAGTCCCAGATATGCTTTAGACCCCATTAATGTATTTTCATAGAATATGTAGTTAATTAATAAACTAGATCATTTTAATAAAGTCCTCTTTAGCACAATTTCAGTTCATTTAACTAACTGGCGTAGGGTAGTTTTGCGGAAGAAACTATAGATTTCACGCTTTACTAATTGTAATAATTAAGATTTAGAAAGCGTTGTGAATGAGTTTTTACGAAGCACTGAGGTGCATTCCGCCTTGCTATCATATAATTATTAAAATAAGATTAGGTTTTAAGGACTATCTTATCATCCCCTAGTTCGGACAGCCCTCTCTCTTGAATGGGATAATGATTTTAAGGGTCATTCCCATTACCTCTTTCAGAACTGGAACACCGGAATCCAGCATCTTACATTATGGCTGTTCGATCACCCGAACTAAAAGTTCGCATATAGCAAGCAACTGGTACCTGAGAACTGAGTAAACATTACTGAATCTCATGAGTGAAGGCACATTCAAGCCGCATCTCTGATGTAATTTGCATAGCGCCGTAGCCTCCGAAGTTATGCTACAAAGCGCCAGTTCATCTGCTGTTATATTAATTGTTCAGCATTGATCTGAAACTCCGATCTAGTTTGTCTAATAATATCTACATAAAGAGCGCATTGACTGCTCATCACGTAATAATAAATTTAAGTACACATTGTATAAAGTTGCCGCTCTCTTAAAATTTAACCCTTAAAAAACTGAGTAGGAATGGCAGAGCATAATTTAGGCATCAGTGTAGACGTAGAAATAATTATTAATCACAAAAATGCTGTAATAGAATTTGACTATTAAGTACAATTGATTACAGAACATGTAGTTCGTATTTATCATCCCACCTTGCGAGTGGAGTATGCAGTATATTTAATTGTTATTGTTTGTGTTTTGTCAATATTAAATAATTTTAAAACATATTAACGTCTGTAAGATTATTCACTTTGTTTATATTAAATCACCATCCATAATTATTAATATATGCATTGGATAATTAGCCATAGGTTGTGTGAGTGTGTTTGGTTAAGCCATAAAGCATTTAGTAATTATCCTCGAGTCTCTCGCTTTACCCTTTGCTACTGCCGGTCGCGGAAATTGAGAGATTACGAGTGTGACCTCACATATGTCATTCATAAGGTAGTAAGTCAGGGAGGGTTGGTGAAGGAGATGAGGTGCAGTCAGATTTGGTCTCAAACCCTCATCTAGATCAGCCTTGGTATAATTTACCAAAACTCTGGATTTTGTTGCGTGAATGTTCAAATATGACTGTTACAA
>JAQFVV010005272.1:0-18745 GCA_028023455.1 Epiperipatus broadwayi | reverse complement strand
ATCAAATTGTTAACAAAATTTTGCCAAGCTTTTAAAATATTCATACAACTATTTGTTATTTTTTAAGATAATATATTTTGTATCTTTGCAAAGTCATTAGAAAAGACAGTAAAGGGGAACTAAAGGCAGAGGGTGAAAGAATCTCCTGATTGGAACCCATCTTTTCATTGTATGATGAACTTGGTTTATATACCCACAAACGGTAAGTGTTCATAAAATGAAGAAAGGTTGCATGAATCCAGAAAGAAGTATATTTACAAATAGAACATGTTAGAAAAAAACAAAAAATCAATTGATGAAAAAAGTGTATATTTTAGCTTACTACAAAAGTGCAAATAGTGAAAGAACAGTCAAATCTATTGACATTAAAAAGATAATAACATTGAAGCTTTATATATATATATCAGACAGAATGACAAAAACTAATTATTTAACTTAAATATTGATAATATATGGTGTATAGATTAGATTTAAGCTTGAATAAGTTTTTCATTGTAATTAAAAATACAGGATTTTTTAAATAAAATATATAAAAATTATTGATTCCACCAAACATCATAGTGTAATAAGAAACTTTAATGCTAAAATTTGAACAATGTTTAAAAACTTAAGATAGTTGTGATCACAGAAATGAAAGATATATTATAGTCTTGGGGGAGTTAAGAATATATATATATATACAAATACAGTTATATAAATATAATTTAACTTATTTTATCAGCATTTCTTTCAACTATATTACTCTTAGCACCTTGTTTTAGTCTTTTAGTTTATGTTTTGATTATTCAACGTTATATAATGGACAAAGACTAAAAGGAATAATGTTGATAGTTACATTTTTATAAAATTAGTTAAATTATATTAAGATTACTTGACTTAATATATATATATAAATTTGAATATTACATATATTTTTGGAAAAGAATACAGATACTAAACTTAATTTATTATATTTCATTAAAACTTAATCAAGACTTAGACAAACCTAACATCAACAATAATCAACAATTTCAAACTTCAATCAAGGCAACCCCTTTTTAAAAAATGCTTAAAGGAATTGGCATGAAGCATCCAAATTAAAGTACAGTATTATTATATTTCTGATTAACAAAAAAAGATTAATTTCAAGATTATGATGCTCTTGATGTTTTTAACATTGAAATAATAACTGATTAATGAAATGGAAAATGTGTGTTAATGAAAACTGCAGATACATAATTAAGAGTTGACATTCTTACATTTTAATAAACCTCTCAATGAATTTAAATTAAAACTTGGAATCATTTTATAACATTTACAGACTTTTGAATAATGGTTCCGATTTGACTGAGATTAATAAGAAGATAATTGATTACTCCATTGAATCTCTCAACCAAGATTGTCCATAATTTTAAAAAAAAGAACAATTAATAAAGGCTGCATATGAATTATTCACGGAAAGTGATAGAAAAGAATGAAAGTCTCAAAAATATAAGCAAAAGCATGGTATTGAAGAAAATTTGTTTCAGCTGTAAAAAGAAAAGATTAAACTTTAACTAAAGAGAGGAGACATTATATAACGTGGGGAAGATTTCTACCATTAATTATATAATGATAAAAAAACAAGGAAACAAAGAAACGATTATCATTTTTACATCAATTGAATTATCAAGTATTTTAAATGAGGTGACAAGGGAAATTATCCAGGAAAAGAGGAATTATTTTGATATCTTTTAGTAAGGTGTTACAACATATAAAAGCACAATCAAAACTATATACCAAATATCTAAATAATAAAAATGTACCAGATAATTGAAGAATGCAATAATAATGGAATGTTTAATAAAAAAATATTTAAAATACAAGTTCATCAATTATTGGTTTATTACACAAAATTAAAATAAAGATAATTACAATTAATCTACAGCAAATTTTGCAAATTAAACCAAATTAAAATAATAAGCTGGATTTCAATGAATACAAATTGTCATTATGCCTGGGATATATATATATATTTGGAAAAGGCATTTAATTCTATCAACATTTTTGCCAATGATTAAAACTAAAATCCCTTTAAAGTATAGAGCCCAAGTATTGTCATATTCCAAAGAATATTTATCAAAATACAACACAAATAATTAGATCACATAATGACTCTAAAAGATTAATTTGGATAAAGGTATTTCACAAGAATTATTCCATATTTTCAACTCTTTTAAAGTAGTTACACTAGAAGCTCTTCTGTGGATTAAAATGTGAATATAAGAAAATAAAAATACATGAAGATTATTTATGTCAATCTAGATTTTTTTAGATAATGTGGAAACTTTCACGATTTTTGCTACAGAATTTCAAAAATGCGTTGCAAATTTTGAGTATATACGTTAGGGGAGAATTAGTACGTACAGTTAAATGCTTGTACATACGTTCAACTAGATTTTTCATAGAAAACATAAAGGGGGTATCGATAAATTTGAATTCTAAGGATGTTCTTAACTACAAATACTTTGGACAGATTATTACTACATATGATGTAATGTGATTATTATTAATTATATTATTAAACTAGAATGATTGTTTTTGATAGAAAGACCTTTTAGCAAAGATATCAATGTATGTGAAAAGGAAGATTTTTTGATGGATAAAGTTTACCAAGTCTTATTTATGGGGTTTTTAACAGAAGAGCAAAACTAAGCTTTCAAATCATACAAAAAGTATTTAGAGATTTATATTAGAAACAACAATGAAAGGTCAAAAGCAAAAAATATCAGGGCAAGATAAAATGTAAGTATCACGGAGTGATCAATTAAAAGAATAATGAGACTGAAGTAAAATTGAGTTGGGTATATCCTAGAATTGGTAATAGATAAAAATGAAAAATATTAATCAGTATAGTTTAATAATTATAAACGACTGTCCATGATATGGAAGAGATGAAAATGGGCGGGAACAAATGAGATATATAAAAAGAGTCTGGGAAATTGGAGAAACAATTAAATTTGAAGAGATCCTGCCAGTGGATTAATAATAGATAAAAATATTAATTATAACTGAAACTATTATTTAAATTCATTCATTTTTTAAAATCATTTTAAGTCTATTCACCTTTCAAATGCACATAAATGCATTTATTGTATAAATATTAATAAAGTAATCATCATAATTATGAAATGGATAATATCGATAACAACAAAAAAACTTTCATTATTTGTAAAATTTTATATTAAATGTTTAAAAATTGTAAATCTATATTTTTTATAAACCTAAATTATAAATGTATATTTATATTGGACTATTTCCATCATCTAATATATGTGTTGAATGTCTTTAGATGGCTCAGTTGGTTAGAGCATTACCTTAAAAATTCAATAATCAAAAATCTAAGGACCCAGGTTCCGAATCCCATGCTAGTACTGTCACTGGTTAGGCCAGCACCACCTGAAAAGAAGAGGGGTAGAAAAATACACTCTCGAAATGTTGTGCATATACTAACCTGTTTGCTGTGATATTACTAACAGTTGTTTGCTGTGATATTACTAACAGTTGGTGCATATACTAACCTGTTTGCTGTGATATTACTAACAGTTGAATGCATTTGGAATATTTAACTAAAATTAAACTTTTCTAAAGACATTCAACACACATATTAGATGATGGAAATAGTCCAATATAAAAATACAGCTAGAACACCATTATCACAAACCTTCAGAAAAACATTAAATTATAAATATTCATTGATGTGTAAATGTTTAGAAATTATTATTTTATATTTATAATTTTATTAATTTTGTTATATTGGTAAACATATATACATATGTATATAGAATGTATGTGAAATGACTGCCACATTGTGATATAAACTTAATTTAAATTATAGAACGTGAAAAATATTTCAAAAAATGGGTCACAAATGAACAAGATTTTATTTAAATGAATATGGGGATACTTTATATATAAAGATGGAAATCAATAAACCAGCTAGCAATGAAACAGTTATTTAATCATTTAATTATTTATTAATGTTAGACACAATTATTGAAAAATTAAATTAAAAGATATTCCCTTTCGATCGTTTATAATTTAATCGTAAATAGAAAACGTAAACAATTTTGACTGAAATGTTTATTTTACTTATTAAGTTAAATTTGTCACTAAAAAAATTATATATATGTTTAAGTTTTATTGTTTTAACCATTAAATTATTGAATTGTAGATTAATATAAAAATCCGATTACTCCTACAATGGAATATTTTTATATGAGCAACTCAAAATGTGATATTAATATACGATTCTTATGCTTCGCAAATTGGGTAGCGCCATATGTAACGGAACGGATTTTTTTACCTGGTATGATACTTAGGTTAGCCAAGTCATCACAATGAATAAGAGAATCTATCTTGACCCTTGTACCTATATACCCACATTTTAACTTCATTCCTGGGAGATGCAGAGGTTAATAATCACATAAATATTAAAAATATAAACCTACACTCACTCGTCCTTACCATCGCTAATTTCAAGGTCTATTCCCAGGTTTCAAACTCATGGAGAATCTGCATAGTGGTATAGTTCAGAGTATATTAATATTTACTTAAAATGCGAATATGCATGAACTTATGTATGTGTATATACGCGAAAGGTTATAAAAGTACATGTGCAAAAATATACTAAGTATGTGAGAGATATGACTAATTGAAAAATTGAGTACTAAAAAATACATCGGGAGTTTTTTAGTTAAACACTTACATACCTATAGTATATGAACATGGATGGGGCTGCCTCACCAATACACATTAGCCACTGGTGAGTTTATTGGGTTTTTACCTTCCTTGAGTTTTAAGATCAAGAAACAACATGGTCTTTCTTCTCAGTTGCCTGATAAGGCAGAATGAATTAAAATACTGAAGTGAATTGGGCTGGACATATTGCTAGAAGAGATGATAATAGATGGACAATTGAAATCTTAATTGGATTCCAAGAGATTGTAAAAGACATCTAGAGTTTGTACCAATCGGAATGAAAGTGAAGATCGAATCTAACCGCAAAAACAATATCTGCACTACATAGGGCGCCATCTAGGCATTTGAGCCTAGAAAAATTTATAAAGTAGGCAGATACGTACTGTTAAAATTCCAATTTTATTTAAATATTCGATCGTTAGCCCAAGTCACTAGCTCAGCGGAGACTCAGAGTAAAAATATATAAATTTTATATCTTAAATATAAAAGAATAAAAGCCACTGATAGAAATTAACACACAAAAATATTTATTTACTTATATACAAAATCATTCTAAATTCGAGGAATAGGTTTAACATTTTTTTAGATTACTCTTTTAATTGTACATTTACATACATTTCAATGAGTTTTAATATTTTATTTAGATGGTCAAGTATGAATAGACTACATAGATCTGCATTTGAAAAAAAAATATTCTTTCCCTGATTTAACCTTAGGCAACAAATTTCGCAGTCAAACCGGCATCAATCCATCTGATACATTTATGTATTCAATGTAGCATGAAAAATACAACAGCACAAATATACTATACTGTCAGAAATGGACAATCTGAACAGGATAGTTAGAGAAAACATTGACTCCTTGTCCAATACAGGAATATGACGCCTGTATAGCAAGAAGAACAATAAAATAAAAACTCCATAGGAAGGGACCAAGATCCTTTTGCCGACTTACAATCCCATCCATAGGCAAAGGGTTAAAAGGTGTATTCAGCCATCTCCTGCACGTAGCGAAACTCTATAACTACATCTACTAATTACACAAATATATCCAATCCATTGACCCAATTCAACAATGACACAAATAAGAAAGTGTGCAAGGGTGATGTGGAGAAGAGAAGCTAAAGATCAGAGAAGTTGGTTTGAATTTGGAGAGACCTTCATCTTGCAGTGGATTGATAATGATTGATGATGATGATGATATATTTATCAAATACATTTACAAAAGTAACATTTTAATAAAAAAATTATAATAACATATAAAGTATTTAATTTAATATCTATGGATACTTTTTGACAATATAGTTTTTTCCATTATTATTCCTAAACCCTATCTCCTAAAGTAAGGAATAAACATTTGATGTCCACTTTAACTAAACGAAATTTATTTTATAGTTATGATTGTCTAAGTCATTCTTGCTTGCTACACCATTATATTGGAATTATAATTTATTTTATTTTTCATTAACTTGATAGGTTAAATTAATTTCATGTTATCTTGAAAGATATGGGATCCCCCTCTGTTATACAATATAATTATACTAAAGAGAGGAAAGCACCATTTATAATAGAAATAATTAGGTCAAGAATACTGAAAACATTTAATTAATATATTAGTATGAGCAATATAACAATGTAAATGTATATGTGTTGGGAATAAATATGTATTAGGTAAAAATCTTACCTTTACCTTGATGCTGATTAGATTGGTAAACAAGCAAGTTCTCATCATAACAATATATTTTATTTTACTTACAATAATGGCAGCAATATCTCATCCATTATGCTACATATTAACACTTATTTCCCCCCTTTTGTATCCATATTAAAGGAAAAATATGAACATAAACATTGATATAAAATATATAACTAAATAAAATTCATGGATGTCAACCTAAATGAAGTTTTAAAGTTTATAAAGAAAAATGAATGACCTAATGAACCATTTTAATAATCCTTCTGCTTAATCCATTTCAGGTAGGGATGTTTATAGAACATCCATTAAGTCACTTGTACTTTCCATCTTTGGAACTTACGCTTGGGAGTGTAGAGTTATTGGATCCGCTTATTAATGGTAAAGTTGACATTTTGTAGCACAGATATTAAATGCTATGTCAATTTCATTTCAGTTTCTGACAATTGAGGAAGTCGCAAAAGGAACAACTTCTTCTTTCCCTGATACAGATTTTGTAATTAGCAATTCATGGTTGTATATACTACTAGTTACATATATATGAAAAACAAAAAAAAAAAAACAAGCTAAAAATTTACAGGTCATTAACATTTGTATTTATGTCACATATATGACCTCCTACCAAAAACACCATCAACGCGTAAGTTTGTTTACTATAAACGTCAGAGCAAGCACTCACTATCTCTAACTTTAATTCCACTTTCAGATTCAAGATTTCAAGCCATTTGCTATTGTCAGTGAAAAGGTAGTCTAATCTTTAGCCTCCCACTTTCAGATCACGATTTCAAGTCAGTTTGCTGTCATCAGTGAAAGACTCTGTCTTTCACTGACGATAGCAAATAGCTTGAAATCATGATCTGAAAGTGGAATTAAAGTTAGAGATAGTGAATGCTTGCTCTGACATTTATGTAAACAAACTTACGCTTGATGGTGTTTTTGGTAGAACGCCATCTATTGACATATATATATATATATATTGATTACTAAATTTTACTATGAATGTTTAGGTGGTTACTGGTTGGAACTTAATTACATCATTATCCCAGAGTAGCTTTAGGCACTATTTCGCTTATTATTTCTAAATAATACATGGGCAATTTAAAAGTATTGCAGTTTGTAATGTTAATTGACTATTTATTAGTCTGCATTATAGTGACATGTTTATTTCATGTTTAAAGAGGTTTATTTAAACTTCAATGTATCAATATTTCATACTCTGTAGTCAAGTTGCAAGCTTTAAGTGTCCATATATATTCAATGGACCATTAGTAAGAATGAATTTCCATTATTGCTATTAAAAGGTGCGAAGGTTGCTTTGACAGCAGTGAGAAATATTGATTACTAAATTTTACTGAGAATGTTTAGGTGGTTACTGGTTGGTACTTAATTATATATATATATATATATATTGCAATGGAAATATGACTTTTGTGAACAGAAATGGTTTTTGATGGAAATTATTATTTGTTGGTTGATTTTATTAGTTTTCTTAGTTCTATTATTTTATTTATTTTAATCTACAAGCAACATTTTATTTTCACTTATATTTATTTTTATAGCATTTTATTCTTATTTATTATCCTTTTATTTTTTTTCAACTTTGATTCTTCCTTTCATTTATTTATTTTTTTAATTTAATTAAGGCTTCAATGCCATTATAATGCAAGCAAAAGTGCAAATACAGATACAAATTTACTTCATATCTGTACCATTGACTGAACCCTGAGGCAATACATACATATTAACTTGTTCTCTATTATTTTCTTTATTTTTATCTCACAACATTTTATTTTCACTTATATTTATTTTATAGCATTTTATTCTTATTTATTATCCTTTATTTTTTTTCAACTTTGATTCTTCCTCTTCTTTCATTTATTTATTTTTTAATTTAATTAAGAGCCAATGCCGTTACAATGCAAGCAAAGTGCAAATACAGATACAAATTTAATTCTTATCTGTACCAACTCATTGACTGAACCCTGGAGGCAATACATACATATTAACTTGGCATTATATTTCCCAGCCAATAACTCTTGGCTGCTGAACAAAGCAAAACTATTTCCCCAAGAAATTTACAAAATGTCCAGCGCTTGCTATTTATGTTATATAATTGGGAAGATTCTCACAAACAACAAGTCAAGCGTTGTTAGCCGAGAGAGGTCATCGTAGCCACCGTGCAAGCAAGTAATTGGTTGCAGACAAGTTGTGGGTTCGCTGGCCCTGGCAGATGCTACGGCATATGAGAGATTCTCTACAAACAAGCAGCACACAAATATCTTTTAAAATCAGCCTTACCTCTTTAATCACTAAATTACAATTTCCCCCTGTTGCAGCTTGGGTGATAGGAGAGAATAAAGCAAGTGCAAACACTTTTAAATATAATGAATAAATATGTTTAATAACACTCACTGTTATAGAAAAAAATACATGATAACAATAAAAAAAAACACACACACTTATATAATATGTGGCTATAATAAAACATAATAAAACAGATCAAGTATAAAAGTGCTATTTTGAGGTACTATTGAGTAGAGTTCTAAATTTATCAAAATTGCTCCCTGTTTATTTATTTATGATCATTAAAAATTAAAATGGCATGCATGCTTTTACCTAGGTTTTCCTTAGTAGTTGTTTCCATGGGTATTTCTTTTTCGAGCACTCTTTACCATCCAGTGGGAGATCATCCCTTTTTTTTGTAGAGACAGTATATCCTTCACTGTTGGCTGGACTTGATTTTCTCTCACAGTTTGTGGGGTTATTTCTCGTTCCAGTTTTTTTTTACTTCTTGTCGATTCTTTAGGTAGATTTTTAGGTTGTTCAGTCACAGAAACAGTGGTCTCTCTTAGCAGGTCGGGCTTAGATCTTACATTGTGAGTCAGTAGTGAGAAGGATTGAATACGAACCCAATGTCCCTTTAACGCCACTAGCCACACACTTCTTTCATTTTCTTTGAGCTGTTGCTTCCTCAGAATCTCTACTAGTAATGAACAGATAATAATTGTCACTCTGGTCTTACTGTCTTTCCTTTGTTCATTGTTTTTGTAACTTTTTAATTAATGTTTCTTAGATTTCCGATGAACTCTTATCAAACTATTTGTTTAATTAGTGGCTGGAATATAGGTTTTAATTAATTTAGCTGTAATTATAAGCTTTTCCTTGTTATACATTTTTCTTTGTCCGAGGAATTTAATTAGTCCAACAGACTTTAACAACTCTAATTTATCTGGTCATATAGTTTTTACATTACATATTACATTTAAATTTTACTTAAAAGTCCTTTTCAAATTTATGTTTATAATTTATTTTAACTTGTTACAATAGTTTTTTTAAAACGAGAGAAAGAGACGCATTTCTTTATGCACCCTCTCCCCTTCTCTTACTATTACAAAATCCAAAGTAATTTCGACATTTGAATTCTTTCTTTCTTTTTTTTTAAATTTAGTAGCTAATCCATTTACCTTTATTACTTTCTAGTAGCTAAGTTATCTAATTTTATTAATAAATATATAAGTGCAGGACGCATGACTTAACATGGCCGTCACATTACACTCCGCCCGCTTTTGAGAACCAAAAATTCGTTTCGAATCTAGTCTGAAATAAGAGCTTATTTTAATTCTTTGCTTTCAACCCTTACTTCTGCTTTCATTACCATATAATTTTACACTCTACCAAACGACAAGTGATGATGATGATGATGAGGATGACTGCAGAGAGACAGATAGGTAAAACTACACTAATTCATCCCGATCGATTTCTTTGGTTGATCAACCAATTTAATCTCTATGCTCTTCCGATAAGAGACCATAGCATAACTTAACTCTCTACCAAAAACATATAAGGGTTTAAAGCATGTGAACAGCAGGATATTTCTACTGCCTGTTCATCTTGTGCAGACAACAAATTTTTATTTCTTTATTTATTTATTTCGAGACAATACACTCCTATTACATAATGAGTCCAGGATTCTTACTGGCGCTTCATTTAACAGGTTTTACCATCGAAAGCCATGAGAATGTACAGTTAGTGAAGAGACAGCTAAACTCAAGCTCAAAATATGACCCAAAACATAATGCATACACACACACGTATATGCCTCAATCTGCAACCTCATACACCTACTAGTGATATCTGTCATTTACGTATTATCACTATTATTCATTTATTTTTATTTCATTTATTATTAACTGGCTCTTTAATGAGCCTAAATGATTCTTATTTCTAATTTTACTTTTATTTATTTGTTAATTATATCTGCATTTATAATTGACAGATTGTTATACGAATAACTTATTTATAGATTTCACTTTTCACTTTTTTTTTTTTGTTATTACTTTTATTTACATTGGCCTTTCTGTGCTTGACTGCATATAAATGCACTATTAAGTTTATCATTGATTTTCTACTCCGTGAACATTACTTTTTTTTGTTTATTATAGTAACTTTAATTATTTGGTCGTGAGATGATTTGCCACCACCTGTTGTATGTTTAAAAAAAAAATTAATTTTATTTCTCGTGATCCCAAGACGTTATAGTTTGGATCGAACCGACATATCCATCCGTTTATTTTCTTTAAGCTTAGTTTTCTTATCTGGAAGCTTCTTATCATTCTTTCTACTGTTTTTATATCCACTTGTGCTTGGAACTGGAGCACTGTTTCGATGTCCACTAGAGTCGGCTTGCTCATATGGATCGTTGAGATCTGAACCCTCTTCCGATCTGTTTGAACATTTTGGCACTTTCTGATCTATCAGGAAATGCCTGGTTTCCTTCCCAATAATCACAATGAGGATTGTATTGCATTCTCCCTATGTGTGGATCATTGGGCTGGGGTTTAAATCCCCGATCCTCCACCTTGTAATTAGGCCTAATGCTGTCAAATGCATTCAACAACTCCGCAACCTGCTCAACAGTCTTCCTTTGAGTGCCTATGAGCATCTGTTCTACATTATGAGGTAAATTGTGCCTTGTTATTTGAATGATTTGTCACTCCGACAAAGGATGGGCTGTTAGTGCCATAACTTCGCCACCTGGCAATGGAAAAATGGGGTGAATGGCTCCCCAGGCCTCCATTTGTCCTGTGTCGTCCGATGTAGAATAATTTCCTGATGATCTTCACTCCAGTAGCTGGCGAGCAAGGCTTCCTTGTATTCCATAAACATATTTGGTTTGTTAAATAATGAATCCAACCAAGATTATGAGGCACCTTGTAGATGACTACACGCAATGGTGATTATGGCCTCATCACTCAGCTGGTTTACCACAAAATATCTCTCCAGGCTACCGAGATGCTCTATTGGGCTTTTCCCTGACGTAACCAGAGAAGACCCAAATTTTTAAAAACTGGTTCACTGTAGCAGGGTTCATAGGGTTACTTCTACGGCTTACGTGCATGCACTCGCTCACACCTCTCTGTTCTTTACTATTAGTCTTGGCAACTTCTGTCTTATTCTCCCTTTCCCTACCTTTACTTGTATCTTCTCAACTGTTCCTGCTAACTGATTGATGCCTAGCCTCATATTCTCTATGATTTTCTCATTTTCATCAGCTATAGGCTCTAATTTCTCATCTTGTTCTGTTTTCAATTTTTCTACTTCTTGATCTAACGTTTCCAGCTTATCCCGTACATACTCTATCTCATCATTTACTTTCAACCCAACGTCGTGTTTTACTTTAACCCATTCTCCCAGAATGCACTGCTCTATTTTCTCCATTAATTCCTCCTGGTGATCCAATCTTTCATTCGCGACCTTCACTTGATATGAGGTTTGTTCACATTTTTTATTTACTTGTTCAACCTTTTGGCTAAAATTCTTACTTAGTCGTTAGTCCAACTCTTCTATCTTCCTACTATTTCTTTCATCTTTTTCCCTCATTTCCATAACCAACTGTTGCTGGCTTTCCATTATTTTCGTGAGCATATCCATTATACTGTGGCATTCTATTTTATTTTTATCATCAACCATTGTCTCCATTCCCTTGCTAATTTCTATCTCCCCTTCACTAGCTATTTCTTTGGATGGTTCCATTTGTTCTTCGGAGGGTTTTTCTATTTTGCCCACTAGAGCATCCATTTTTGTTTTTGATCTTGTGTGCATCAAGTCTAACACACACACTAATCACTTATATTTTATTCTACTGCTTTATTATTCTAACTCTCTCCTTATAGGATTATCTTACTTTACTGACTTTATATTTCACTGACACTAGGTACGTTTGTTCGACTCTCCCCATCCCACTCACTAATCATCACCCACCCACATCTGCCTTCAAGACCCATTCACAACTGTCTCCAATTTACAACCTAACTTCCCAAATTATATCACGTTCTCTTTCTCTCCTTTTATCCTCTATTATTTTATTTTATTTCTTGCTTTTGTCTACCACCAAGTTGTTTTTTTTGCTTTGTTTATTAATTATTGCATAAACTATTAATTTTGTTATATTCAAATTTAAATGGGCTGAACTTGTAAACGTGAAAATATCCCGGACTGGCCCCCAATTGTAACGGAAATATGACTTTTGTGAACAGAAATGTTTTTTGATGGAAATTCTTATTTGTTGGTTGATTTTATTAGTTTTCTTAGTTCTATTATTTTATTTATTTTTATCTTACAACATTTTATTTTCACTTATATTTATTTTATAGCATTTTATTCTTATTTATTATCCTTTATTTTTTCCAACTTTGATTCTTCCTTTCATTTATTTATTTCTTAATTTAATTAATAGCCAATGCTGTTACAATGCAAGCAAAGAGCAAATACAGATACAAATTTACTTCATATCTGTACCATTGACCGAATCCCGAGGCAATATGTACATATTATCTTGGCATTATATTTTCCGGCCAATAACTCTTGGCTGCTGAACAAAGCAAAACTATTTCCAAGAAATTTACAAATGTCCAGCACTTGCTATTTATGTTATATAATTGGGAAGATTCTCACAAACAAGCAGCACACAAATATCTTTTAAAATCAGCCTTACCCTTTAATCACTAAATTACAATTTCCCCTTGTTGTAGCTTGGTGATAGGAGAATAAAGCAAGTGCAAACACTTTAAATATAATGAATAAATATGTTTAATAACACTCACTGTTATATAAAAAAAAATACATGATAACAATAATAAAAAAACACACACACTTATATAATACGTAGCTATAATAAAACATAATAAAACAGATCAAGTATAAAAAGTTATTTTGAAGTCCTATTGGGTGAGTTCTAAATTTATCAAAATTGTTCCTTGTTTATTTATTTAAGATCAGTTAAAAATTAAAATGCATGCATGCTTTTACCTAGGATTTTCATTGTAGTTGTTTCCATGGGTATTTCTTTCGAGCGCTCTATACCATCCAGTGGGAGATCATCCCTTTTTTGTAGAGACGGTATGTCCTTCACTGTCAGCTGGATTTATTTTTCTCTCTCAGTTTGTGGGGTTATTTCTCGTTCCAGTTTTTTTTTTTACTTCTTGTCGATTCTTGTGGGTAGATTTTTAGGTTGTTCAGTCACAGAAACAGTGGTCTCTCTAGCAGGTCAAGCTTAGATCTTACGTTGTGAGTCAGTGGTGAGATGGATTGAATACTCTAACCCATGTCCCTTTAACACCACTATCCATGCACCTTCTTTCATTTTCTTTGAGCTCTGTTGCTTTCTCAAATTCTCTACTAGTAATGAATAGATAATAATTGTCACTCTGGTCTTACTGTCTTTTCTTTTGTTCATTGTTTTTGTAACTTTTTAATTAATGGTTTAGATTTCTGATGAACTCTTATCAACCTATTTGTTTAATTAGTGGCTGGAATGTAGGTTTTTAATTAATTTAGCTGTAATTATAAGCTTTTCCTTGTTATACATTTTTCTTTGTCCGAGGAATTTAATTAGTCCAACAGACTTTAACACCTCTAATTTATCTGGCCATATTGTTTTTATATTACATATTACATTTAAATTTTACTTAAAAGTTTGCTAATTCATTTTCAAATTTATGTTTATAACTTATTTTAACTTGTTACAATAGTTTTTTTTAAATGAGAGAAAAAGACGCATTTCTTTATGCCCCCTCCCCTTCTCTTACTATTACAAAATCCAAGTAATTTCGACATTTGAATTCTTTCTTTCTTTTTTTTTTAAATTTAGTAGCTAATCATTTACCTTTATTACTTTCTAGTAGCTAAGTTATCTAATTTTATTAATAAATATATATGTGTGATGGCGACTTTACATGGCCGTCACAATATATATATATATATCATATTATTATTACTATTTGTGGGATATTCCGTGTAGTGAAATAGCTAATTGCTGATGTTTCACTACAATATCAAGTACCTTCCTCAGAGCGTCCTCTTTCTCAAATCATAAGAATGCATGTGAGATTTAAAATCATTTTTATCATTTTCTTTCTCCTCATATTTAAATTATATTGGTTGAGAAGTTTTAAAATTTATTTTCTCTTCCAATAGCTTGTTCCAAATGTTGTTAATCTTCTTTAATTCACACCTTTCATTTATGCTCTTGGGCCTTTTAAAAATCTCTATAGCTTCTCTTAGCAATCTCTGGTCATATTGTTCAATTTTTGCTAAAATATTTGTTTTTTTTCAAAATTGATATCCATGATTTGTTAATTTTATATGAGAATAAATTGCTGATGAATTGGATTTTTCTCTCTCTGCCAGAATGTGTTCTTCCTTTCTAATATTTATTCTATGATTAGTCTGTCCTATATGTGCATGTGGACAAACCCTACATGGAATTTCATATACACCATGACACTCCAAAAGCAATTTTATCTTTAGGAAGTGGAAATATTTCACTAATTTTTTTTTATAAGTAGTGTAAATTGTGTGAATATTATTATTCATTAAAATGTTACCAATTCTATATATATATTCCTGTCTTTCACTGACGATAGTAAAATAGCTTCTGAAATCATGATCTGAAAGTGGAATTATAGTTAGAGATAGTGAATGCTACTCTTTGACGTTTATGTAAACAGAACATACGCTTGATCGGTGTTTTGGTGAACGCCATCTGTGGACATAAATACAAGCGTTAGCAAGTTTTTAACCTGCATTTTGTGTTTATCATATATATATATATGGCAAAATTGACTTAATTTTTGATATATCGTAATCTTTTTTCTTTTTATATGTATAAGCCCTATTAATAATGTTGTAATTAAAACCATTATGAAGAAGCATTTTATTAGTAGCAAAAAGTCCCGGTGAAAATGGCTTTATCATCAGAAAATCTCTTTTGTTGCATCCAATAATGTCTTTTCCATTGAAAATAGTTGTGCAGGATGGTGATGAGAGGAAAAATGCAGATATCTCCCAGTGTGTGTTGGTTTTTTGATATATACCATGGGATAAATAACCATCTTCCCCTTCTTTCAATCAAAACATCTAAAAAAGGTAATTGATTATTATTTTCTATTTCCATGGTAAATTTAATATTGTTGTGAGAAAAGAGTTTAAAAAATTAAAAAAGAAGTCATCAAGAGCATGCTTAAGCCATGAGGCCAAATAACAAAGGTATCATCAACATATCTCAGCTACATAGATGGTTTTTTAAAATTGCTACAAAGTCAAAATTTTATTTTCCAAATCCTCCATAGAAATAGAAGCTAATGCTGGAGAAATTGGTGGACCCATAGCTAGACCTGAGATGGTTGTTTATACATCTGCCCATCAAAAACAAAAAATGTATTCGATAAGCAATGTTCAATCAAAACCACAACAAAATTAGGCAGCTGAACATTTTTAAAACTTGAATTGCTTCATTTACAGGTACACTAGTAAAAAGTGAAACAATGTCAAAACTTACAAAAAATATCATACTTTAGTCCATTTAATATCCCGGATAAGCTCGAAGAAAATGATTAGCATCTTTAACATATGATGACAGCGTTGTTAAATGCGGGCTGTAAAAAAGAAGTCAAAAAACGAGCTAGTGTCTGTGTAGGTGAACCAACTGCACTTACAATCGATCTCAATGGAATAGCTGGCTTGTGAATTTTGGTAAAACCATATAATTTTGGATAAAAATAAGATTTTTTTCTGGGAGTAAGCTGTATCTTTGTTTCTAAATCTAGATCAGCAGAATAAATTAATGCTTGCGATTCTTTTCAAGATAGAGTCATAGGATCTCTATAAATTTTTTTATAAATATTATCATTTAATAAATCATGTATTTTTAAAATAATCAGCCTTATTTAAAATTACTGTAGTATTACCCTTATCTTCCGGAAGAATAATAATAGATTTGTCATTTTTTAATGCAAACAAAGCTCTTCTTTCATTAATTGATAAAATTAGTTTTAGGTGGTTTGGCTTTATTTAAAATATCGTATATTTCCCCCGCACTATACCTGGCATCCCTGCAAGGTATTTTTGATAAACTACTTTCCACTCTGCAAATAATATTCCCAAAAAGGTAATATATATATGTCCACAGATAGGCGTTCTACCAAAAACACCGATCAAGCGTATGTTTTGTTTACATAAACGTCAGATCTAGTATTCACTATCTCTAACTATAATTCCACTTTCAGATCATGATTTCAAGCTATTTGCTATCATCAGTGAAAGACAGGAATAAAGAAACTAGATCTAAACACAAACTCTAAGCGTTTATGAAACAATTTCTATTCAGCTTGCAAGCCTGAATTTTCCAGACACGTAATGTCTTCAAACTCAGCAATAGCAAACCAGATAGCTATATGGGTCTCATCTCAGTTCAGCATCACCACATAGTAGGAAGCACCTCTGCAATCTATATCATTGCAAGAAAGACCTCAAAGGCACATTTATGAAAAACAAAAATGCAAGTTAAAAAACTTGCCTAACAGCCTTCGCTATTTATGTCCACAGATGGCGTTCTACAAAAAACACGATCAAGCGTATGTTTTGTTTACATAAGTGTCAGAGTAGTATTCACTATCTCTAACTATAATTCCACTTTCAGAATCTCTTGATTTCCAAGCTATTTGCTATCATCAGTGAGGGACAGGAATAAAGAAACTAGATCTAAACACAAACTCTGAGCATTAATGAAACAATTTCTATTCAGCTTGCAAGCGAGAATTATTAGACACGTCAATGTCTTCTAAACTCAGCATAGCAAACCAGATAGCTATATGGGTCTGATACAGTTCAAAGCATCACCACATAAAGTAGAAGCCTCTGCAATCTATATCACTGCAAGAAAAGACCTCAAAGGTACATTTATGAAAAACAAAAGCATAAAGTTAAAAAACTTGCTAACGCTTGTACTTATGTCCACAGATGACGTTCTACCAAAAACACCGATCAAGCGTATGTTTTGTTTACATAAATATCAGAGTAGTATTCACTATCTTCTCTATAATTCCACTTTCAGATCATGATTTCAGGCTCTGAGTTGCTATGTAAACAACATAGTGACGTGTTTCAGGAATAAAGAAATCTGGGACCTAAACACAAGCTGTAAGCAGTTTATTAACTACATTTTTTGTTCAGCTTGCATAGCGTAAATTTACCTTAGACTCGTCATGTCTTGCAAACTATAGCATTGCAGAAACATATAGCTATGTGGCTTTGATGCTGAACTGAATCAGAACATAATAGCTTTTATCTAGTTTGCTATTTGAAGTTGAAGACATTATTCGTATCTAAAAAATTCACGCCCCCTTGCAATGCTTGAATAGAAATTATTTCCATAAACGCTCAGAGTTTGTGTTTGAATCTAGTTTCTTTTCCCTGTCTTTCCCTGCTGTTCAATGTATCTTTAAAATCATGCCCCCCCCCCCCCCCCCCCCCCCCCCCCCGCCGTTGTATTTAAACAAAACATACGCTTGATCAGTGCTCCCCGAAAAACCAAATCTGTGGACATAAATTTTAGCAAGTTTACAAACTTGCATTTTTGTTTTTCATAAATTTACCTTTGAGGTCTTTCTTGCAGTATTAAGTTGCAGAGGCTTCTACTATGTGAGTGATGTGAACTGAATCAGTTATAGCTGTCTGGTTTGCTATCTTTGAGTTTGAGGCATTGCGTGTCTAAAATTCATGCTTGCAAGCTGAATAGAAAATTGTTTCATAAGCGCTCAGAGTTTAATAATTTAGATCTGGTTTCTTCCCCCCTGTTTTTGTTGATAACCAAATATTTTTTTTTCATGATCTGAAAGTGGAATTATAATTAGGAATAGTGAATGCTACTCTGACGTTATCAAATATAAACATTAATTTGAAATAATTATCCATAACTAAGGCATATGTGAACATAAATACAAGCGTTAGCAAGTTTTTTAACACGAAACATTTTTTCATATATATATATATATAT
>JAQFVV010005271.1:0-18766 GCA_028023455.1 Epiperipatus broadwayi | reverse complement strand
CAACTGATGAGGGCTAGTATAGCAAGAATCTATTTTGAAAGTGATTTGCCATTTATTGTATCTTAATTCGTATGGTTTGAAAAGAATGTTTGTGGTCATGCGGTTGTTTAATTCTTTTACTGTAAGTCTTATCTATTCTTTGCTAACTTTTTCAGCTATTTTTGTATTTCTAATGCTGGTCTCTATCGACAGTTCTCCCTGAATGTATTGGAATACTATGTTCTATACATAAAGAAGAGAAAATCATGTGTAACTATACCCAAAACTGCTCTAGGACATGAAATTGCTGAAACAACAGGTTATGATATTGAGTTCTACATGCAAGGACTGCATTAGTGCATTTACAATATGAAAAGGACTATGAATATGGAGCTGCAAGGGCTCTGAAAGTGCTAAGTCTATAGATAAAAAAGCCTACTAATTAATAAACTTTAAAGTTTCACCGGAACACAATTAGTTTTAGCGTATTAGTAAAAAGTAGAATGAGGAATAGGTGATCATCACAGCAAATTATGCTATATTCCAAACATGAAAAGTTGCTGCCTCAGTCCCATGAATAGTTGATTTGGTACACCAGCATCAATATTAGATCCCTCTGGTATTGTCGAAACAACTTTAACATAAAGATCAGAAACACCATCTGGTATAGTAGATTCACTGACAGGAATGGTACCCCAAAGCTGGACTAGTACCCAATTCCATTACTCGATAGAAATCTAGCTCCAGTGTCTGGTGATATAAGATGGACAGATCCTGGATGGTAAGAACCCTATGCCCACATGGAATAAGACGATCATCTATGCCAAGGGTCCCCACTACTAGTGAGCATTTAAAGCCTTCAGGTGGGGTAGTGAGTATTCTCCAAATATTAAAAGAAAATTCATAAGATTACTAGAGATGTGCAGCAGGTATTTAAAAAATTTTGTTCAGAGTTGCTTACATCTTAAATGAATTAATTAATATTCTCAAGTTCAAAATAAATTAATCACATTTTATTCTTTCAAATTGATTTAAATTTGTAATTCATTTTGTACTGTTATATATCTACTAACATACCAATACAAATCCTTTTTTGTGTAATTATTTCCATAAGGATTAATTAACTTATTTGGGCATTGTGGGTAATAGGAAAATTATGCTGTTACAGAGAGTTCAAATATGAGTGGTAGGTAAAAAAAGATTGACGACCACTGATCTATGCCATGCACTTTAAAATGTTATCAATTACGTTCTAAGCAACAATAATGTAGTTTCATATTATAAGAAAGTTTTGTTTTTCAGTTATATTCTTTTTCTTTAATCAATATTGCCCTTTCAATTTTTTTCCGTTTGTAAATATATATCTGAAGCATTTTTTCCCTACTACATGAAGTCACATGACATGATTAATTTTAAACACTCTTTTATGTTAATTTTGTTATTTTCATTTATATTGCTTACTTATTATAGTTTTCACAAAATCAAATAAAAATGCATTGCACCGTAATATAAATAAAACATCACATATACCTTAAACACATACTATAAAAATATACCATTGTTTGAATGTAGCCTCATGCTTCTTAAACAGTCATACATTCATGCATCACCCGTTTAATATTTCTAAACAATTGGACCAATATAATAAAATGAAGAACACCTAAAACAAATGCAATGTATTCTTCAGTTTGGGACATGTGCCTATAATTTAGCTAGGTAAGTATCTGATTTTTATTGTTATACATAAAACAAAAATTCATCAACAACTCAGTGAGATTTCTCTAGATTAAGACTCTTGCTGCAATTGACTCAGACTATATGGTTATCTGGCATGTATATGACATATATATGCATATATGTTAAACCAAATATTTTCAAGGACTACAGTTATAAATTACATATTATCCAGGTTCATCCATGTATGAGTTATAGAACTGACATACTCAGGCCATATATATATATATATATATATATTGAAGCAGTCAGATCTGAGTTAGATCCTAGCTTCATGACATCTAGCCATAAGCACAATTCAAACCCTAGTACTAACCTTAAATTTCCGATGCAGTGGGGCTTTATACGGTCAATCCACGCAAGTTTTCTTAAAGACAAACTATTTTATGAATGTGTATTAAAATTAATTAGTTAAGGTTTTAAATTAATCGATGCTATTAATAAATTCATAATAAAATTATTCATGAATCTATATATATTACAACTGTGTGGATTGTGCATATATATTTATAAATATTTAAATATACATAATTGTTCGAATGTTTCATTGCGTCGGGAATGTTTGATTTTACTTTAAAATAATTTGTTAAAAATTTTAGTGATTAAAAGCTACATTCTTTTGATAAGCTTTCAGATTTTCCCTTTCCAAAAACAATGGGTAGTTTTATTAATTAGAAAAAAGATAAGTATTTAAAATGTAAGGATTTCCTAATTAAAATCGTTTTTAGATTTATAAATTCATTTTCTGATTAGAAAATGAATTCAAGTTAATGAGTTTGAAAGCCTTATCAAAGGAATGTATCTAAAAACAACTAGTAAATTTTGTGACATTGATAATGAAAGAAGCGCTAGCCTGAAGGCATCAGATACAGTATAAATAGCTCTGAAAAGTTTGGAGAAGAAAGAAGCCATCTTTGTTGTAGAGAAGTGCCATTAAATTCTGTGCATCTTAAAATCATGAATTCAAATAGTGTTCCTATCATGGTAAGGGGCTAAACATCAGGAATCTGGCTATTGTTCCTGAAGTCCCCTAAAAATCTTCAATGAAGCTGCTAAATCCTTTCCGGACCAATCATGCTGCTAAAATCATGAAAAATCAATAAAATGCTGTTCAAGTAATCGACCAAATGCGTGCCTACATTTTACCAACCCAGATGTGTAAAATAAGGAACCATCCCGGAAGAAAGGGTAATATATTTCCATAATGAACCTGACTCTCTGGCCAGTTTCCGAACTTTACTTTACACTCCCTTTAAGAGCTCTTTTCATTCTTTAATGTAATAATCTTTATAAAACCTTCTTTTATTTATGCTATTGTAAATTATAGTCATTCTCTCAATCTCTAGTCCTTAGATTTAACTTTCCTTTCTTACAATGCGGTTCATTTACTATATTATATATATTTATTGTGTGATTTATTAATGTTATTTATCTTTAATTATATGCCAACAATCCTTCGACGAGCTCCTTTGTTCCATTTGTTTTGTGCAAATAATATAGATATTAATTCTGATAGTAATTCTCGCCCATTAGAACTAGATTTATACAATTCTATCAATCATCGAGTTGAAATAAATTATTAAATGTTTGTTATTTTTATAGTTGGGTTATAATAAATTATTGGCTCCGTTTCCTAATCTATGCTTTAGCTATTTTCTCATTTCACCAATATTATTTACTCATACCTATAAGGCTATTTAAAATATTTTGCAAAATGTGAATTTAAAGGAATCAACTAAATACTCTTCTAATTCAAATTTCTGTTGCTGTGCCTAGATTCAGGAGAATACGATTATTTGAACATAATTAATATAATTTATAGCAATACTTTAAAATGGTTTTGATAAATGCTCATTTGACTTTAAGTCATTTAGTCAAATCATATGTAAAGCATTACCATAATAAATTGAGGTTTAATTCCAAATGATGACTATCAAATCATCATCATCAAACACTGCTGACGTTAGGGAGGCAATCTTCCACTCCATAGGCATGATCCCTGATGACATTACTGTTGTGTATTTTAAATTATAAAGGGAAGAAAGCACTTACCTTTTCCCCACTTATATATTATATTTGGAACGCAAAGGTTTGCAGCTATATATTCAACCTGGCAGTTTTCTCTTATTCAACATCTCCTTAAAGAGCAAATAGACTTGTCGACTACAGGCCGCGCCATACTACTTAAACCACAGACCAATGATTATCTTATTTTTCATTGCTAGCTCATAATTTCATAATTGTCTGCCTCATTTTAGGATAGCCACAGCTCTTAGCCTTCGTAATTCGTGATGAAGTGATCTGAATTACCGTTGAAAGAATTCTCATTTATCTCAATTAAATAGTTTTTCTAATAAAGGTTAAAGTTATGCCCTAAATATGTATCTTGGTCTTCATGAATGAATTACTGAATGTGAAAATAAATCATTCATAAGTATAAAATTAGAATAATAATTTCCTTTTAGCTGGAATACCTTTATTTTCTTATTTGAGGGGCATAGACAGGTAAAATTCACGCCGTATTGTGTAATACCTCATGGCATATAATAGAAACTGCCATTCTTTATTATAATTATAAACTACATTTAAGGCTAGAGGTGATCAATATAATTGTCATTTTAAAATTGAACAAACCATTACTATATCATTAAAACATTTTATTAACACACTTGGTTTGTTAATTCTTTTATTCCATATTATTTTTATCTTCAGTATAAAAGCTGTATGTGTTGCTTGTAGAACATATACATATGATTCGATTTAAAATTATCTTTAGTCAATTCATTATAAGTGTTAGTGTCAGTTCAGAAGTTATATAATCATCACCAATTGTTGAAGTAGTTCCTTTGGTGCATAGCACTGTGCCGTTGATTTAGATCATCCATTAATCTGAAGGGAAGTGATGGGAGTTGGACCGAATTCAGTTTGGATCTGGCTTGCAGTTTAGGTGGTGGAGGTTTTTCGACCTACAATATATACTTATATATGTATAATGTTTCAAGTTAAATGAGTTTTCATGTAATTGGTAAAAACCAGTCAACACTTGAATAATTCCAATATCATTAACAATCAGCAATTTCAAACAGTTGTCAGGCAACCTCCTTTTAACATTAAGGTGGAATACACCTCTACAGATACAATATAATATTTATATAGACACTAAAAAATTGCAATGTGACCATAGATATTGAAATTATTGATACTGCTTTTAATGAATATATATATATATATATATATATATATTATGGACTGGAACACAAATGAGATACATTATCCAAGTTCATCCATATTTTTGACACTTGATGAACATTTTCTTCTGGGTCATACTTCTTACATAAGCTGTCTAAAGTTTTATTTAAGTTAGAGATTATGCCCCCATTCACAACCAGATACAAATTTTAATCTCTAGTTAAAGATAGAGATTTGTTTTTAAATTAAGCCTACAATCATTGGGAACCAACTACTTCATCTCATTTTCAGCCTTCTTAAAGCCTATATTCAACTTTCATCACAAATTCTACCCACAAATATCTAGAACAAAACATCTCAAAGACAAATGACTTGCATAAGATCCATTTCAAAGCTGAATTGGCAGTCCTTATTGACCTGGATAAAATGTCTTGATGTTAGTATTTATCAACTTTTTTAGATGTCTTTGTCATATGTTTCTAGAGTGTATGGTGAAGATTCGAATGTTAAGTATACCTAATAGAAAAACACCTTTTCAATCTTCATCAGAAATGAGATTGATTTGTACAATTCACTTTAAGAACTTAAAAGGAACAGAAAAGAAAAGAATCATATTCTAGTAAACCATAATACCTTTTGTCATGTACTAATGGTTATTCATTGGTCTGTCAGCATGGATGAGATATTCACTTAATAAGCATCAGCAAGTGTATTTGTGTTTATTGGCTTTTTACATCTGAGTTTAAGACCCAAAAATTTAGCAGCATTTCTTCTCAACATCAATACCATATTTATTTTCTTTTTTTAAGAAGCAATATTTGCAATTATAACAAAATTAAATCTGCATTTATTCCTAAAGGCACATGAGAGTCATCAGCTAAGATAGGGTTGTGGGTGAAATGATGGATGATCATGGATCTAGACTACAATTGATGATCTTTATTTAATGATCTATAAAATTTATAGATCCCTTTCCATTAACAAAAAAAATGAAAGCATTTTGAATAAGTCTTGAAAATTATGTATGTTTCATAAAATATATAATCACATATCAGTACTTACTTATTGTTTGTGAGTCATTCTGACCCCTCATGTATAGGACTTATAACAATATTCTGAAGAGATAGGACAGGATACAGGAAACATATTATAATATTTATCCCCTGATGTTTAGAATGCAATTATAGGATTTGAACCCAGTCTTTCAAGATCTCTTCAGCTATCAAATCTATCTTGTACAACTAATACATAAATCTCACACATAGAAAATGCTGGTCTCAAATATATTTCATGTTGAACCAGATCATCTATCATATATATATCATCAGTGCTTAGTTTATATTAAGATGGCAGATGTTTCCAACTTTAATGATCAAGCTTCAATTTACTCATATTCAAACTCTTCCCTAGACCCCAATACCATTTCCTTTGATTATGAAACATACCCAAATCCCCAATCATGTTAATATTATTGTCTGCTTATGTTGACCTTAAGTCATTCAAACCTCTCTTTCTTACTGTATATTTAAATGGGACAAGCATCTATACATGAGGGTCAAAATTATTTAAGGTCAACATAGATTTATAATTAACAATATTAACATCACCGAGGTGGGTGTTCTGTCATCAGATTATGTTGGTACGGAAGGCAAGTTGGATGGTGAAGCAGGTGAAACCACAATATGGATTTGACAATTGCTATCTTAATATAAACTGAGCATGATCCTCTATATTGACAGGAGAATGGAAATGAAGTGGACAACTTGAGTAGTGCTGGTTCAGCATAAAATACATTTGTGGATATCATTTATTTTTTCACATGGTGTTATCATGTGTATTGGTTGTATAGGATGGAATTGGATAGCTAAAGGGACCTTCTAAAGTCCTAGGTTTAAATCCCCAAACTCAATTAAAGAATTTCTTAGTAATGTGTTCTTCCTGCACTTTCCCTCTAGACTTGTGCTTTAAATCATTTTATTCAAAGGTGAGATGGAGATTTTTCTGATGTGGAACAAAAATATGGTCCTATTTTATGATTATGGTGCGTTAAATTGTAAATATTTTTTGAGCACTCAGTTACAAAACTGTCAAGATTTAGTTTTTCACGCGGAGTTGGAGTAATTATTCCAAGAGAACTTTGTCTGAATTGTAAGATTATCTGTCCAAAAATAAAGTTGAAATAAAATAAAAAGAGGCCTATGACAGTCAAGATCAAAACGCACATTGCAGAATTAGGAGGAATTCATTTTCCAAATTAATGATTCAATAGTGCTCTTAATGAATCTAAAAATTAAGTAAATATTCGAATGACAAAATTATTCGAGGGTTCATAAAAAATACAGAGTTATAAAAACTAATAAACAATTCCATGTTTAATTTATTTACATCTTTTTCTTTTGTTTATAGTGATAACGTTGTACCGTTATTTATGAATACTTAATGGCAATTTTATACATAATTCATTTATTATATAAAACTTTTATTTCAATTAATTATAAAACGCACATTCAGAAATAAATATCTAAAACTATTTGTAATATATATGTAATTGTGCATTTTTTAAAGAGTTTTAATTTTACTCTCCAACTTGAATAGGACCACACCTTATTAATGTTAATATAAAGCTACCACGTGAATGTACAGAGGAGGGTGGGTAAGTGTTAATTTCCTGGATGACCTGGTGAGATTTCTTTTGAGATGCAATGCTATGTAATAATGGAATGGTTGTTGGTTTCTCTGTTGATTGATTCGTTTACATGCTCTGGTGTTTGATTAGCCAAACTTAATCTACTTATACTTCTAATTGTGTTTTTACATATATCTTGGGTTATATTATTTATGTCTGTGTATTACATAATTAGAAAATAATAAAAAAATTATTTATAGTACTTAGTTTCATAGAATTTAATTCCTGCCACACTATTCAAATGTTATATTTACATTTGAATACATATTCTCTAAAGTATTATTGTCATTACGATCTATTCTCTTTTTTATTTGTACATTCACTATTAATTTCACATTATAATGCATGTAATAATCATTTATGCATGCAATTAGTTTTATGTTCTACAAACCTTGGCATACTATTTATAATATATAAGTAAATATGCATTTTGAAAACTTTTTATTTTAAATATTTTTCTCATCTTTCTTGAATAGAATCAAACATTTCTTAAATTTGAGATATTGTAGAGTTATCTTGTGAAATGTATGGGGGGGGGTAATGGCTAATTTCCAGGTTCAATTGATGAGTTCTCTATTACTTGGGATAAAATACTCTATAGGGATGATGAAGGCTATTGTTTTCGTGTACATTGACCATAGGTGACTAATTATAATTTGCATACTTGTGTGTTGATTGGTCAATTTATCCCTTAATATTCAAGTAACCATTTTATTCTGGGAGAAAATTTACATGGATGGGGTCAAAAAAAATAAACTTGCACAAAACTAAATTATAAAGTACATTTACAAATAAAATGTTATATTTATTATTAAATATTTTAATCATTACCATTTTGTGTCACTCTAATATGGTCTCATAACTTCGTCAAAATTTTGGCTTCAGGTGTGATCACAATCAAAGTCACCGAAGCTTCATATAGTTTACTAGAAACTTCTTTACGAACCCAAATAAAAAACCAAATAAATAAATACATTTCAAAATTTTTAGGATATGAAAACAATTTGTAAATTGAATTGATTGTAGCATACACCAACTAATGTTCAAAGTTTATTTTAATCATTAAGAAATATGATATATATTTGTATATGAGTTAGTTTGTATGATTAATATTCACATATATTGATTCTAATTAAACTTAGACAAAAAAAAAGCTATTATTGGGTAGTAGATAGATTATATTATGACTATCAATAGTAATTCAAATATTCTAACAACACAACTGTTAAACATCTCTGATTATTACATGAAAATGACCTCATGCTTTATTTTGTTTAAGTACATATTTAAACTCAGACTTCAAACTCTCTAAATCTATCCACTCCATCTTATGCAAAGGATACCAATGACTACATACATGTGAAAAAATGATCTCCAATATATATATAACAAACTAACCCAAAGAAAATACATATAAAAACAAAAAAAGACTTATAAATCCAAGAAATAATATTATATTTCAACCAGAAGACTGGTTTTCATCAGAAAGAAAAAAAATACACAGTATATATATATTAGTGCTGAACCAGCACCCATCAGTTGGTCCAGATCATTATCTTCCACACACACACACACATATATATATATATATATATAATCAATGCTCATCATTGATTATATATCACTGATTATAATATATACATGTGGAAGATAATGATTGGACCAACTGATGAGTTCTGGTTCAGCATGAAATACCTATATTTGGAGATCATTTACTTTTCCCACATATATGTGGTCATGTGCATCAATTGTATAAGATGGAATAGACAAATGTAGGGGAGGTTGAAAGTCTGAGTTCAAATCCCCTTCTAATTGCATTAAGTTCAATATAGACTATATACTTGTATTTAAATATATATATATATATAAATAATAGAAATTCATATAATATTACAGTACTAGCCAAAACAACAAAATTTTACTAAAGGTCTTCCACAACCATGGTTTCATCTATTAACAGATAGGCCTTTTTAAATAAAATTCAAATACAAATATAACATATACATACAAAACAAAATCATTCACTTCAAAAATCAAAGATGACTTCATGAAATTTGTGGCCTCAAGAAAGTTGGTTTTTGGAAGTGAATAATGGGAAGGCTATTTTGTTTGTATATATATGTTGTTCATAACTTATTAAATTTCATTTGAAAAGGTCTATTTGTTAAAAGATGAAATCATGGTTGTGGAAATTTTTTGTAAAAGTTTGTTAACTTGGCTAGTATTATAATGTTATATGATTTTTCTATTTTATTTATAATTATTAGTATAGCATTAGGCAGTATTTAATTTTATACATATATATATATATATATATATATATATATATATATATATATATATATATATATATATATATATATATATATATATATATGCAGAAGGATATTTCAGTTTATTGGATAGTACAGCTATCTGCTTTGCCCAAGATTTGGTATTCACTCAACAGAGATAGTATTTTTCTTTCATGTAGACAATTCTTAAATAAACCAGCTAATGACTTGATAATGGTCAGTAACCAGATAGAAAACTACTTGTATTTAAACAGTAAAAACAAAAATGGAAAATGTTAAAAATCTTCACCCTCATGGAGTTGTGAAGGTCCACTTAGTAAGAAATTTCTTTTTACTGTTTTTATTGAAGAACTATTAGAAAGATCTTATCATGTAATTAGATACTTAAAAACTTTTTTACCTTTACCCATACAGTGCAGCTTTGAACAAGTGTACCCAACTACACTGCTTCCAATTGTAAGCTGTTCAAATATATAAATATGCAAACAAAAATGTAAATAAACAAATAAAAAATCATTTATAATTAGCAAGTATTATAATATTCAAGCAGCCATTTATTTCCTTCTGATTGTCATATGCAATCATGTTAAAAGAAAAGTGAAGTTTATAAAATAAATTTTACAATATGGCAGTAGCTATTTTTCTACCTTGAAGCACCATACACAATTATATATATTACTAAAATCGTTTTGGATTATGTTGAAAGCACATACAGTTTATTCTTCTTTCATTATCCTTTTTAATTTGGTGTGCTGTATTTTACGTAATAAAATATTTTCTGAGTAGTAATGCTATAAGTTTTGTAAACATTTAGAACATACTAAAAGTTGATATTGAGATAACATATCAAATTAATTAGAAGCATACTAATTTCTTGGCAACAAAACACTAACTTATTATGTACTATAATCTTAAATTATATATGTATATTATACATATAAACATATCTATCACACACACACACACACACACATATATATATATATATATATATATATATATATATATATATGTTAAATAGTACTGGACACATGCAGTTCAATAAACAATATATATTTTATCCTCCATGTTTATCAACAAAACAAAACATAACTTATTATATGCTATATACATTTAAATGTGAGAGGGGTTTGGAACAAAATATCAGTTTATCACTCCATCGCTTATATTATTTTTCTAAATTACATTCAGAGTTAATGATAGATAAATATAAATAAAAAATCTAGATATATAAATAAAATTAGAGAAGAGGAAGTTCGCATGAACAGCTAGCTAATCAAGTTAGGTATTATATATGTCATATAATACTAAATCATCCATACAATTTACTACTAATACACAATGCTTTATTTACCACCCTCTTTTACAGTTTACAGTTTTGATTGCCCCAGCAATTTTCTTCAGAACATTTATATCTCCTAACTCCAACTGCTTTATATTTACCAACTTCAACTGCAGTTGAAGTTAGAGAGTATAAAAGTTCTGAAGAAGATTGCTGGGACAATCGAAACTATAAATGGCAAAAGAGGGGTGGTAAATATAGCATCATGTAACAGTAGTAAGAGGCATGGATACATTTGGAAATGCAATAAGAAAGATTACGATTATATATGAACAAATGATGGAAAATGATTTATAAGCTTAATCAAATGAAAAAAAAGTAAATGAACAAAAAATAAATCAGAAAAAATAAATAACAAATAAACTAAATATATAATAAAATATGTAATCAATATAAAAGGAAAAAAATGAATCTCACAAAAAAGAAAAATATATAACAAAAATAAAGACATAAAAAACATATGCTATCATGATTAAAGACACTGGCCTATAAGAAAAAAGATTTTTATAATGACTATCAATCAATTGTCCAACTGAATCATGAATGAAATAAAAAAGAAAAAAGATTTCTATAATAAAGATAATAAATCAACAAGAGATAAAAAAAAGTTAATCCTTTAATGCTTCATAAAGTTCTTAAAAATATCAAAATATCGGAGCAAGAAGGGCAAAATATACAGTATGCTTAGGTTCATACATTTGTAAAAGTGGAAGTTTAAATATTGGAGAAAATAAAATTAACCCAACTATTTGTAAAATATCATGCAAAAATTAAAATAAATTTGCAAAAAAATGAAAACCATTGTTCTAAATTAATGACTAAAAACAAATAAAACAATTAAGAAGATAATAAAAAGAAAGGGGGTTTATCAAGAAAAACTGAAAAACATCTGAATCCAATTGTAAATAACATAACTGGCACTAGAAGCAGAGATAGGGTATTGATTAAGAAATGATACACTACACAACAGGAAATAATTTATTTGGTCATGAGGGACCTAGAAACTATAATAAAATTGGAATATATATTAAGTTTATAAATTATAGAAGCAATCCAAAAATTGAAATGAAATTATTTCAAAAAGCTGCTTAGAAATAGATACAGCCATGATAAACACAGAGATCAGCAAATCAACAAAAAGATGAAAAAATCTAGGTATATGAGTGATGGTTCAAGGCATTATATATATTAAATGACTAAAGAAAAATTGAAATGACTATGAAAATGTTTCACTAATTAAAAACATATTAATCTTTAACTAATTGGGTTAAGGATAATCTTTAGTTTAATAAATGATTAATAATAATCATTATTGTATTTACATAGAGTGGCTTATGTAAAAGTTGTGGATGGAATAAATCTGACACTTGTAAATCAAAATGTAATAAAAAGAATATGGCTCAGAATTTTCAAATTATTATGATTATCCAAAAATGATAGGTTTACCTTTTCAAGTCTGATTAAAAAAGACAGGAGCAATTTAATATTAGTATACATCACGAAGTGTTATACATCCTATATGTCATAGAAACATGGATGCACATGCATGCATATTAAACACACACACACCCTAAACTTAAAAAAAAATTATTAAACATTAATGAGTAAATTGTATGTATATTAAACACTTCACGTAATGCAAAAATATTAAAAAAGGGTGCTTATGTATTATCCTGTCTTCTAAACTTTGCAGCCATTTTTTAATTAAAGTTTCATGGATCTACAAGTATATATCCATGTTTTTTTCCAATTTTATTTTACCAAATATACGTGAGTCATTAGGTTTAAAGCAATTAATAATGTGATTATAAATTCCATTCAGAAGATTTATTTCAATTTTTTATATAAGGTGTTATATATGAAGCTTGATTTCCTTACAGTCATTATAATATGTATATACTGACATACTCAGATCATAGTCATAGGTTTTTTTTCACATTTAGTCTTTATTTTTGTTACTATCATTCTGGCAAAATAATGACAGTTTGGAATTTTTCTTTCATGCAATAGCATGACAGTGGATTATATCCAATGGTATGGGATCTTATCCTCCTGGAAAATCTGCATTAAGGGACATAATATAACATTTGATGTTTCATATATATTTTTAATTTATATTTATAAGTTGAAGTCTGCATTAGTGGGCATGATATTGACACTTTATATTCCTTACATTTTTCTAATTCTTATATTAACTCTTTAATAGAATTTATGGGCCTGAGCTATTCGGGTTGCTCAAATGCTATCGAAAGTTTTTGTTACACGTAGTGAAATTATGCTTATTTTAAAACTTATAAAAAGTATTGTAAGATGCTGCGCCCTTTCTAGAATTATTTTACAAGTAAAAATCAATAAAATTAACATTGAAGGTTCAACTATGGGAGAAGGCAGGCTTTCCTAGATGCTGATTGGTTGGTTCTCATTTTGAACAAAAGAAGAAAGCCTGTCAATAATTTCCACCCACTCCAACATCTTTGTTTGATTTTCAAAATGAAAATGTTTTAGAGTGTTTTTTATTATTTACAATTATACATTATTTTCATAAAATATAATTATTTTAAAAAAAAGTAGTAAGATTTTAGTAAAAAATTCTTTACTTTTACACAAATGTAAATTAAGCATTTATTTTATAACGTCTTGCGTGCGATTATAATTACGATAGAATGACAGACTGTTCAGCTAATTGCGCAGGTACGCTGTGAGGAATGTTATTAAAAAGGATCTCCTTTTACTCTTATATAAATACTATATCATGTGGTTGTTCGCTGGTATTCATTTATTAATAACATTCTCACAGCGTCTGCTTAATTAGCTTAACAGGCTGTCATTCTATAAAGTAACAAATGTAAATTGAAAAAGAAACCAGTGCTAACAACAATTTCCAAAATCACCCCAAGCTCTTCTTTTAAATTTCAAATAAAAATGAATGTTTTAGAGTATTTTTTTCTGGCATTTATTTACATATTATAACGTATTTTGGTAAAATATGCCGAAAATATAATTATTTTTAGAAAAATAGAAAGATTTTAGTAAAAAATTCTTGACTTTTATACTAAAAACAAATTGAGAAAGAAATGAATGACATCTGCAGCACTTTCTAATTTGTTATAAACTTTCTTTTCAGGGCTTCCACTATCGAATATTTGGTAATAGTATGTACACTAAATCCCCATCGCTTGATGGCACTTTTTTCACACAATGCACACCAATATACTGTTTTAGTGGTCTTAACTTATGGATGACACTACAATAGGTACTGTTTGAGCTGCTACAACAGGTTGCTTGAGGGTAATGTATTCTATGATTACATAATCAAATATTACACTTGATGCATTGCAATAGTATTCCTCAAGTGAATGCTCTTGAACTAATGCTATGATCTGATTTGATGGTGGCCATATTGAAAAAAGACAGAACTCTCCAAAAATTCATTGTGGGGCTTTTTAGAAAGTGTAGTGAAATTAGTATTCCATATTAAGAAAGGTCATGTCATCACACATGCTTTCCTACAGTTTTGAACTGTGCACAACTTCAAAACATTATTTTCAGCAGAGTCTTCCAATTTTTGCACACAAATGCCTGTTTCCTCATGAATCCAGGAAAGAACAGTAAAATGTTGTCTGCCCAGAGTTGTCCTAATTGGTTGAACCTGATTGAATTGTCAGCAATAAAAGTGGATGCTATTGTGTTTTCCCAGAAAGAGAAAATCCTGCTGGATGCAAAGGTATGTGCTTGCAGGAGAAACATACTTTTAGTCAACTACAGGATCTGGGAATTCCATTGCCACTTCTGGTGAAGCATAGCCTGTGTAAGTCTACATAGGGAAGTTGGTTCAAAAAGCTCCAAAATCCCATTACTTACAGCTTTGAGGCTTGCCTGTTATTTTATTTGTGTAAGTTACCTTTGGATGCTTTTTTATAACACCCAAAATGGTGTTTTAACTTGTTTTGGTTCACAACATGTCCAAAGTTACATTATTTTTGATTCAATAAATTATTTCATGGGAAATTGTTGGGTTGTTGTTTTTGTTGTTCAGATAATTCTAATGTAGGTAGGTAATCTTTGATAAGTTTCATTAACAGTTAAAGTAGATAATATTTTATTATACCAAGAAAAAAGGTGTTTAAGAGTTTATTGAAAAGGCCTCCCAAAAAAATTATAATAAAAAACTATGCAGTAACATAAATAACTCAAAAAGAAAAATCAAAAAAAGAAGTCGATAATTAAAAATCAAAACAAACCTTCTCCACCACCCCAGGCTTGAAAAAAGTGTTCTTTAAAAATGAACTGCTTATGTCTTTTTTAAAAGGCCCAAAACTTAAGGAAGAACTTCTTCGCTATCATATAAAGCTTTCTGTAGTGTAAAGATTTGAAAAAAAATGCCTCATAAGAAATTAACCAAAAATGATGACAATTCAAAGTCAAAACAATCCCTCCTCTCCTAACCCTCTAAAAAACCAAGTGTAGGTTTATTCAAAAGGAATTATTTAAGTCTTTCAGCAAATAAAAAGATCACACAAAAGTTGAATTTAAAAGCAAACCACCCCCCCTCACCATCTAAAAACAACAAAGTGTTTATTAATAAAAAAACTCTATGACTTTTTAGGTAAAAAAAAACTAACAAAAAAAAAAAGCATTACCTTAGTATTATGTCAAAAAACTGACAGACCATTAGTTGATAATTTAAAAGGTCAGCAAACATCCTACACCATCTAAAAAAAAAGTGTTTGTTTATTTAAAAAATGAACCCCCCCCCAAAAAAAACAGGTGAAAAAAAAATCTTTTGGTGGTTTACTGTAATATTATGTAAAGAAACCGACAGACTGTTAGTCGATAATTTAAAAAGCAAACCAACACCCCTACACTTCTAAAAGCAAAGTGTTTGTTTCTTAAATAACAAACCAAAAAAAAAAAAAAATGGGTGAAAAAAAACATTGGTTTACCATAAGTAATATTATGTAAAGAAACTGACAGACCGTTAGTCGATAATTTGAAAGAAAACCAACACCCCTAGACAATCTAAACACAAAGTGTTTGTTTATTAAAAAAAGGAAAAAAAAATGGGTGAAAAAAAATCTTTGGTGGTTTACTGTAATATTATGTAAACCAAAACAGACGGGTCGAGCAAGAAAAATATTAAAAACCGGTTGAAAAAAAAAATCTTTTACCACAATATTATGTAAACAAACAGACGACTCATGATTCGGTATATTGATATGCATTGGGTGAAAACCCAGTGCCATCAAATGTTAGGGGTCAGTATACATACTATTACCAAATATTTTTATAATTATAAATAGAAATTTATTTTTGAAAAACTTTCATTCACTTTCATAATCTGACAAATTATTAATATAGTTTTTACAAACAAAACTAAAATGAATATAATATTAAAAGATGAATATATTTTTTACTGCTGATTCTGTAATTGATCAATCAAATGTTTAGAGTTTTAACTCACTTGGCCAAATGGAATTTTGACAGGGAAAGAGTTAATAAGTTGATTTAATAAAAAATAATAATAAACTGAAAGTACATTAATTTTTGTAAAAATTTCTTTTTATTAAAATAATAATATATAATTTTATAAGCACACAATTTTCTTTGAGTAATTCTTAATCCGAAAGTGATTGGTCTTTGTCATGCACTGCTTAATCATGTTACTAACTCCTCAATGTTATAGTGATTATAAAGTATTATTCTCAAACTTAAATGCAAAATAAAGGCTTTTTAGAATAGCCATCTTATCTTTGTACATAAATATAATTATATAGCCAATCTAAAATTTCAAAATGTGAGAGTATGAATATTTAATTTTACTAACCTTAAACCCAGTAAAATTTTGAAATTTACAGCTGAAAATATGAGCTGATGTTAAAATCAATTTAATAACAATATAATTTTACATTTCAGTTTTTATTAGTGATTTTTAATCAGAAGATAATCAGCCTCTTGATATGACTCATTCAAAAATGCATTAGATCATCCTGTATAATTGCATATAGGTACAAAGATCAGATAATAAGTAGTTCTTATCTTTTAAAAGTCTCCATCTTGATTTTGCCTGAGAGTGTCCTGCATATTTAGTGAATTAGTAAGTATTATTAAACAGCATATGTGAAAAGTTGATTACCTTATAGATTAAAAAAACTGTAAATATGAAATACAACCACTTCTTGTCAACCATTTTGTTTTAAACATTTATTTTATCCCTAAAACTATATAATTAAAAAATGGCTATTAAGCTTGAATGACAGAATAATACGTATGTACCAAAATCATTAATATAGTGGAGCCATAACATCCTCCATATTTTGTTTCAAGCACATGTCAAATACATAGTACACATAATATAATATATTACATTTTGTTGACAAGTTTCAATTACAATATAATAAGTATTGCTTATTGACCTGCAAGTGTACATTATTTTTCAACAACCACACACACATGTTTTTTACATGTGTTTACTTATTCCCATTCATTAAAAACATAAAATTTCCCTACCGTACATTTATTTCTTTAAATAAAATTAATAGCAAAGTATCAGGGGTAGATTTTCTTAACAAGTCATGTATATAAAGAGGTAATATGTACACCACAAAAGATGTCTAGGTTAGAGACTGTTTCATTTAAAAATTAATTATCAGTTCGTTTACTTACATGCATATTTTACCATGAGTATAATCTATTCATTTTATTTGTGTTGTTTGTTTATTTAATTGCAGAAGGTGCACATACATATACCTCCTGAGGGAGGGTACACTACAGAGGGTAAAGTTAAAGAGTATAAGTTGAACCTTTTAACCGCTAATTATATTATTGGTTGTATGAGGTAAAAATCAAGTCTTTTAATTGGCCAACTCACAAACTGAAGACAAATCCTATTGTTAAAACATATTCGCCTATAATATTAAATTCAACTCAGATACATTTATAAAAAGTATATTACTAATTTTTCAGGTTGTGAAGAGAACGAAAAGTTCTTTCAAAAATAAATTACTATTTATTTATTCTAAATATTCAATTTCGGCAACATAAAAGCTATAATATAAACAAAAAGGTCGACTTTTGCGTTATAGAGAAAGTAAATATTTACTCTTTAAATATTTCTTTAATATTTTTACTAAAATCTTCAATATTTTTCAAAAATAATTTTGTTTTTTAGTATATTTTTTAAAAACTAGTTTAATTTCTGAAATTATATTTTTTAACTTAAATTGCATTCAAATGAAAATCTCAGTTTTATTTATTTTCTTTGATCAGGCAGTTTCTTTGTTCTTTCCATTCAATCAGAATGTCTTTTTAACTGAGAGCTCCACTAAACAACCTAATTACAAATGATGTTCTTTCTTTGTTTTAGGTTTAAATGCGTTTTTTTTTAATTTTTAATTTTAAAATAAATCGGAAGAGGGCACCATCTTACAGAACTTTTAAAAACCTATTCAAAACCCATCAAAGAATTTTTTAGCATAAGAACTGGCAGAGTTAGGAGTGACATCAGATGTCTCTGAAGACACCTCATAGGAGGCGGGAAAATGG
>JAQFVV010005270.1:0-18873 GCA_028023455.1 Epiperipatus broadwayi | reverse complement strand
TTTGTTGGAGTTATATATATATATATATATATATATATATATATATATATATATATATATATATATATATATAATCAAAACTACCCCAAATCTAAAATTAAACCAGACCAGCATAAAAATAATATTAAAACACAACCTAAGGTTTCACTGCTACAAGCAGACTTCTCAAGTGTAAAGAACTACAAAAAAAACCACATTATATATACTATTAAAAACTACCCACAACTCCATTCCCTTCCCATCCACCCTTAATATTAACCTTTGCTTGTTTGATAGTTCTTAATGGAGGCAAATTTTTGATAAATATATTCGTTCAACTCGTTTTTAACTTGTAAATTTGACACTCACTGTAAATTGCTGGTCATTCTTGTGGACTACGCTTTTCCAGCGGTTTCCTAACGTCATTTTTGTTAGATAATCTTAAAAGTTTTATAATATACTGCCATCTATTGGTAATTATTTTACAATAAAAAACCCAATTAATTGATGATTTATGTCAAAAAAAAACTAAGCACTGCATTTCATAACTACATTCTTTTCTTGAATCTTATTGGCTGTGAAATTTTGTAAAAACAAAGAAAATGGAAAAGCTCCACTACATCATCTTTTCTTGAATCTTAGATTAGCTGTTAAAATTTTTATAAGGCTACCCAACAATTAAAACTTCAGCAAACTTGCTTTTGTTACATTTCGAAAACGATAAACCAATGTTTTTAGAGGCATTTAAAATATTTTTGAACAGATGAATATAAATAAAATACAAATTATTTTCATATAATATGTTCAAGAAACTAAATATTATTTTACAAAAATAGTTGCTGATTTAGCAAGAATTATTTATTTATTGCAAAGTCGGCAAAAAAAAAATCTGCGTGAATTATGATTGCCGTTTCTTTTCATGTCAACCGTGTAACAAATATTTTTAAAATTAAAATCAAATTATTTTGAACAAACTTTCGTTTATTTTATAAATGTGAGAAATTACTAATATACTTTTAAAACGAAACTAAAGTGAATATATTCAAAAAACGGTCAATAACTTTTGAAAAATTGATACATTATTTTGTGCATCGGCTAATTAAAAGCTTTGAGTGATACCACCTGCAGCGAATGAACAATTGGACAGTTAAAGGGTTAAAGAACTCTTAAATAAGTTAATTGCTTCAGAATAATAAATTTTCAATAATAAAGACTCTTTAATTCTTCTTTTGATTTCATTTCTCTCAAAGAAGACAACCTTAGCTTCATCAAAATCAATAGTGTGGCCTGTATCTTTTTCATGGACATACAAAGCAGAACTAAGATACCTATTTTTAACTCTACTTTTATGAACCTTTATTCTTTCATTTAAACTCAAACTACTCTGACCTATGTAAACCTCTTACAATAAACAAGAATAAAATATACCACACCAGGAATAGTCTTTCTATCAAAAACTTCTTTTGTATTATTTAATAAATTGAATAATACAAAAGAAGTTTTTGATAGAAAGACTATTCCTGGTGTGGTATATTTTATTCCTTGTTTATTTTGTAAGAAGGTTTACATAGGTCAGAGTAGTTTGAGTTTAAATGAAAGAATAAAGGTTCATAAAAGTAGAGTTAAAAATAGATATCTTAGTTCTGCTTTGTATGTCCATGAAAAAGATACAGGCCACACTATTGATTTTGATGAAGCTAAGGTTGTCTTCTTTGAGAGAAATGAAATCAAAAGAAGAATTAAAGAGTCTTTATTATTGAAAATTTATTATTCTGAAGCAATTAACTTATTTAAGAGTTCTTTTAATATTAAGGGTGGATGGGAAGTGAATGGATTTGTGGGTAGTTTTTAATAGTATATATAATGTGTGGTTTTTTTTGTAGTTCTTTACACTTGAGAAGTCTGCTTGTAGCAGTGAAACCTTAGGTTGTGTTTTAATATTATTTTTATGCTGGTCTGGTTTAATTTTAGATTTGGGGTAGTTTTGATTTTATATTGACTAGTTTAGCTTTATGCTTGTAATGTTTATATATATATATATATATATATATATATATATATATATATATATATATATATATATATATATATATATATATATATATATATATATATATATAATTGTTGCTATTTCATAAAGATATTTTTTTTATTTTATATTATGTTGTTGCGATTTTTAATAAATATTTTTGAAAAACTATTTAGATTAGAAGATGCATGTGAAAATGTAACCAGTAATCTGAAAAATCATTACCATGGTATAATTTGTAAACATTACAGATTACTTGATATTATTATCATTAGTTTTTTAAAATGTGTATATTTGGTCAAGCATTGGTGGTCGAGAGGTCATGACAAGTTGCTTTGATAAAAAGGTTGTCCGGTTAGCGGGTTCGCTCCTATCTGATGCTATGACACATGAGAAAAAAAGTGTATATTTGATATTATTATGATCAAACATCTTTAACGCAACTTAATAATCAAGATTTTTTTATATCTCACTGTGCGGTCAAAATAGTACAACTAATACATGATTATGCACAGTTTGTACACAGAAAGTACCAGTTGTTCTTTTCGTTACTATATATATATACTCAGTCTATGTTCTGATAACTACGCTTTTATTAAATAGTTTAAATATACTTCATTAAATTCCTACAAAATATATTTTCACATTATTTAATTTTAAACTTTATATTAATACATTTTCATTATACAAAAATGTACATAAAAAAATTGCTAACACTAATTTATATATAATTCATTTTCACATTTGTTAAGTTTATTATCGTTTAATCCAATAATAAATTCATATAAATTTAATATTTTAACCTAAAGCTATATTTTAAAAACTGCTTATCTCTAATATTGTTAGCATTTCATTTTAAAAATTTTAATTTCTTATTTTTATAATAATAATTATTTAAAATTTTAGATGTAATAATTCACAGATATTTATTACTCGTAAATTCATAGTATAAAACATTCAAGAAATTGCAATTTTATATTTAAAGTTTTGACTTGGGAAGTTATTTTATAACTCTATTTCCTTTTACACTTTACACATATATGTTAAATTCTCTACTGTAAACAAGTTAGACTAATCGGGCAACGGAGTATCAAGAATTGTGATAATACTTAATTATCATTATTATTTATTGCAGAGATAGAATGTTGGACTCTGAAACTTAAGATTTATAGATTGCAGCATTAGTTGTTACTTAAGGTGTTCAAACTGTTTTTACCTTGCATAGTTAAGTGAGTGGTGGATTGTCGTTGTGTGTATGCATTTAAAATATAAATAAGGTTTATTAATTTTTTATAATTGACTTACAGTTAGTACATTTATAATTGTCATTCTTTATTGGTATATTCACTCTAGAAAACATTACATACATCATGAATATATTTGAAAGCTATTAAAAGATAATATATGCAAATACTCTTAGATTATGCAGGAAGGATTGATATAAAAACCTGCAATGGTCTACTCAGTGATGCAAAGATATATTAAATATGGATGTAATCATCCGCAGAGGGTTGGCTGAATAATTAAATGGTCATTATGGAATCATTGCATATGCAAGATATACAATTGTCTGTGTGTATAAGAAACCATAATTAATGGTAACACATAGTTAAATGAACTGTGTATGTGAATTAATTAATTCAATACAATCACAGATTAAAATGGACTTTGGAGATTAGAAAATAAATTCTAATTAATTTTATTTATGAATATTTATTGACAAGTGAATAAACTTGTATTGTCAAGTTTAAATTGTTATAGTTTAATTTTAATAAAGTTAATGATGCTCTCCATCTGGTATTGAAAGATTATCCCAGAATGCAGCATGTGGTAAACTTTCAGACTCTGGAACGTGCCATTCTCAGATCATTTCCAGTTCTAAGACTTCTGATACTCAACCTTTTCCTATGAATTCCAGAATAATGAAGTCATGTAATTATTTTATTTTGCTCCGTGTTGTTTAGTGCAGCAATGGCATCTCAGAAATGGAGTGTGAGCTTCTGACCGATTCAAGTTTTGGTATTTCCAGTACTTTGAATTTCTTATGAACTCCAAAGCAGTAAAGCTATTTGATTAGTTATTATCATTGATAATAGTTTATGACCCACTTTTTTTTGCAAGTCTGATCATAAGATATTTATTATATAAATGGTATATTAATTTTACATCTTTAATTTATATATAGTAAACAACATAATATTTATATATCATAGATAATATGCAAGAGTGTATTCTACAAGAATATGTATGTAAAACAATTGTCAAATCTTTACAATTTTTATTATTTACTAAGACAGGTTTTATCAAAGCAAGTCTACAATGACAATTAGCATATACTTTAGTATATATGCATGTGTGTAAAAACAAACACAGCCCATTGATGGTTGCAATAGATATTAGCATGTTTGCATATGTTTAATTGTAAATTGTCCTTTATCACTAAATAGACTTGTTAACAATTTCTAATGACAAGATTAAAAATGATTATAAAGCTTCAAGTAGTATATGCCAATAAATCGTCGATATTATGGAGAGACACAAGCAAATTTAATATCTAGAATCATTCAACAGGCTCTTCTATATAATAGAGGTAAATGTTATAGCACTTAGTGTTTGTAGATCACGGGAGTAAATCTAACCATTCATTCAAGCCTACCACAAAAATTATTTCATTTACAAAATAATCCTTAAAAATCTCTAAAATAAAAGAAAACTATAAATATAAGAGCCAATGACATTCCTCCTTCCTTACAAGAACTGGTCATTTAATATAACGGCATAGCCAGCTCAGGTAAATTAACAATTATTCATTTGAAATATGTAAATATCTATTATAATCAGTGACTAGTTTGGTTTATTTTTTACATGCATGCAGATATCCTAATGTATATGCTAATGTTCATTACATGATCACCGTTTTCTATGATTACACAAATTCTTAAACAGTAGCAAACTCATCATACAATAGTGCCACCCAATGAAAGCATAGTGTAAACGATATATAAATATGTCGTTACATTAATTTAAAATAAAAACTTAAAAGTTCGCGAATAAAAGTAAAAAACTGAACGCTAAAATTAAAAATGTTTGTTATACGTATATACATTCGCACAGATGCTAAACTTTAAAAATATTTTTTTTAATAAATAAAAAAAGGTATTTGAATGTATTTTTTTTGTAAAAAAAAAGATTTATAAAAGTATTTTAATAAAAAAAAAAATAACGTAAGTTAAAATAAAAACAGGTATTAATTAATTCCTGTAATCTATAAATGGAAATGATTGTTTATTAATTATCTAAAAGCTGTTTAATTAAAAAGTCAGATGAAAAGTTAGATAAGAGAAGAAAGAGATTTTAGCTTGACCAATGGAAGCCAAATAAAGGCGTGGACCATAACGAAAAAACAGAACAGTGACGTTTTTGTTCATGGAATCCATAGGAGGACTATAAAAAGAAAAAAATATTGAGTTCCGGTCAGAGAGCTTTTTCCCAACTTGATTTAGTGGGTCTGGCGAAAAAGACGCACTTCTGTCGCCCTCACTCACTTATTTAAAAATGCAAAGACTGTGATACCAGGACAGAACCAGCAACTGCCACCTCCAAAACATCAGACCGTCTTCCAGGAAAGCTCAAGGCGTGGAATTGCTCAACGGAATAGGGACTTCTGAACAGAAGCTAAATAGAACTGAACAATTGTTAAAAATCATAACATTAATTAAGAACTTTAAAGATTGATAAGTAAATTTATTTTTATAAAAAGGAACTTTTCTCTGACCTATGTGTCAACTAAATTGATAATGTGAAATTTTATAGTATAAATGTGAATATGATGCAAAAAAATCATTTCCATTTATTATTTATTGTATTGATATTTATTGTTAAATTTTAAATGAGTAAATTTTAAGTTGTTTATAGATGCTTGTATGGAATTCGCTATAAGTTAATTATCATTTTGAGCTTCATATTTGATCAAAATATATAGACACTCGATAAATAATGATACCTTACGGTGAGTATCTAAAATGTATTTATTCGGATGTCTTTGTTATTGGTGACAACGCAAGCACATCTTATGCGGTGAAATACTATTGGGTTGCTTAGAAAGTTTCCCACTGTGATTGTCGGCATCAATAATTTTGTATTTTGATCGTTTATGCTTATTTTGAAATGTTTTGACTGTGGAATTCCCATGTACTCGATCTATACCCAACAACATTTTTAAACAAATCTGAACAGTAACGTATTTAAATGTTATAAAAAATTAAGTCGCATGAATGGCATTTTATATAGATTTGTAAAAGTTATATTAGGGGAGGGAAATCTTAGGTTATTTATGTGTCGCTGTTGAATTGGGTCAGCCTGGATTGGATATATTTGTGTAATTAGTAGATGTAGTATGAGTTTCCGCTAAGCGCAGAATCACTGTATACACCAAGCACCAACCCTTTGCCTAGGGATGGGATTGTAAGCCGGCAAAAGGATTAGTGTCCCTTCCTATGGAGTTTTTATTTTATTGTTCTAGCAGTATACAGACGCTATATTCCTGTATTAGAATAAGAGTCAATGTCTACTTTACAAACTATATTGTTCAGACGTCCATCCCTGACAGTATAGTATCTTTGTGCTGTGTGTATTTTCATGCTACATTGATCACATAAATGTATCGGATGGATTGGATGCCAGTTTGACTGAGAATATTAGCCTATGGTTAAATAGGGATAGAATGTTTTATTTTCAAAGGCAGATCTATGTAGTCTATTCCATACTTGACAATCTAAATATAAAAAAATTAAAAAAATCATTGAAATTTATATAAATGTAAAATTAAGAGAGTAATGAGAATATAAAAATCCAAAAATGTTAAACCTATTCCTCGAGTTTAGAATGATTTTATATGTACGCAAATAAATATTTTATGTGTTAATTTCTGGGCAGTGGCTTTTATTCTTTTATATTTACCAGATATAAAAATTAAATTATATTTTGTTATCTCTCTGCTACTCCACTGAGCTAAAGTAGACTTGGGCTAACGGTCGAACATATATAAAGAGTGGAATCTAAATTTTTAGCCAGTATCTGCCTACTTCTATAAATTTTTCTAGGTTTAAATGCCTAGATGGCGCCCTTGTGGTGCAGATATTGTTTGCAGGTTAGGATTTGATCTTCACTTTCATTCCGATTGGTACAAATAGTAATAAATGAATGTTAGAAGGTTTATGTATAAAATTCCCATCTAGTGCCTACTCATCCAATTTCCCCAGACTGTTTGTGGCTTTCTTATTAGTGAGGAGCCTTAGATCTGAGAGCACTGCACCTAGATCATATTATCTAATGCAATTCTTCAGCAGCCACCTTTGCCTATTTAATTAACTATAAAGATCATCATCATCAACAACCATTATCAATCCACTGCAGGATGAAGGTCTCTCCAAGTTTAATCCATCTTCTCTTAATCTTTAGCTTCTCTTCTTCACATCACCCTGCACACTTTCTTATTTCATCCATCCATCTCACATGTGGTCTCTTTCTGGGTCCTTACAAATCTCTGGAATCCAATTTAAGATTTCAATTGTCCATCTATTATCATCTCTTCTAGCAATATGTCCAGCCCAACTCAATTCAATCTTTTAATTTTTTAATGAGGTCAGTAACACCTGTTTGTTCTCTTACCCATACATTGGATGTTTGATCTCTTCTAAGCCACTCCCAACATGCCTCTCTCCATAGTTGCAAAATCTAAATGACTTAAATAATTGATATTTACTTTCAATTCCTTATGAGTTTACCATTTTAATTTACAGAATACTTCCTGCAACACTGCTGTAAAAAGTTTTGGAGATATGGAGTCACCTTGTCTTACACCTTTCTCAATGTTGACTTTCCCAGTATCATTATGTAAATCTAATTGATACGGTTACATTTTTATAAAATATCCTTTAAAATATGACAATATCCTGGATCTATATCTTGATAGATCCAATGCTTTAAATCCATTGAAGTTTATAAATCCAAAGTGCCTTTTTTCATAATCTACAAAATCCAAAAACATAATAGCAACAACTCAGTATTCATTTGTCCTTTCTATAACTTTTCTCAATACCTGGATATGATCTACTGTACTAAAACCACTTTTAAATCAAGTTTGTTCTCTTAGTTAGTGGAAATCCAAGGTTCTCTGTAGGCGAGTTGTAATTCATCTTGGTAAAAATTTTGTATAAAACTGATAAAAGGCTGTTAGGTCTGTAATTTCTAATATCTTTTTTATCAATTCTTTTTTAAATATTAATATTATTAACTAGTATTCTCTCCAATCATCTGGTACATCTTTAACATTTAGACATTTGGTATATAACTTTGCCAAAAAAATTCTATTTCTTCACCTGCTTCTTTTAATATATCAATTATAATTCCATCCTTACCATGGAGCCTTTTCCTTTCTTCATACATTAACACTGCATGCTTCACTTCTTCATTTAAAATTTTAAGCAATTCAGAAGATGTAATGAAGATATAGGAGGTACTTGTTCTTTATTACTATATAATTTCTTGATAAAAGCATTCTACCCATTTCATGATGTCCTCTCTCTCATAATTCTTGATAAAAGGATTCTACCCATTTCGCGACGTCTCTTCTCTTTAATAATAATTTCACTTTTTTTCTTATTGCAGATATAAATTTCCTACCAATACCAAAATGTTGTATCCCATAGGTCTTGGTACTTTTATTTTCTTCTTCTACAGCTTTCTTTGCTCGTTCACAGTTATACTTTCTTATATCATTTTCAACCTTTTTCCATACGCATCATTTACGTAAAATTTGAGATATTCAATCCTTTTTAATGCATCATTTTTTGTGATATCTTCCATATTCTTTTTTTTTTTCATAAACTTTCTAGTCTCAGTAGAAATTTTATTGGCCAATTGCTGCTTCTTTTTCTACCAGCTATCTTTGCTGCAGTTTTTCTAAAAGTGTATCACTTATTTTCATATTAATTTCATTCAAATCTGAATCATGTTCAAAATCTACTAATACTTGAAAACCGATTTGTAAGTTCTAACTTAAATTCATTAGAATGTTTTTGAAGATTAGAAATATCAACTATAAAAATTGTTTTTCTTAATTTTTGTCTCTCTAGTTTTGCATTAACTTGCATCTTACATCCTACTAATCGATGATCACTTCCAGTGTTAAATTTATTAAGAACTAATAATCTTGAAATATGTATTTTCTAACAGTCCATATATAGCCAATATCTTCAAATTAGTAAAAAAAAAGGGGTTATTTATACATTTTTAAAGGTAAAGTACTATGGGTGTTTTTTTTTGTGTTTATCTGTAAATCATAATTATCAGTTGATCATTGGAAGTATATTTGTTTGTCAAGCACTGGTGGCCTAGGGGTTCCAATAGCTGCATTCCAAGGAAGTAAGCCTGAATTTGCTTCCCAGTCAATGCATTTGACATATAAAAAAAAGTATATTTGGTTTACATAATTAATTTTTATTTTTATTTTCTGTTGCAATAATACAGTTCTCCATTTATACAGCTGATACAAATGACCACATACATGAGAAAAAATAAATGATCTCCAATATACATGTTTCATGTTGAACCAGCATTCATCAGTTGGTCCAGATCACCATCTCCCACACATATATGCAATCAGTGCTCAATTTATATCAAGATAGGAAATCTTCACACTTTAAATGACAAGCTGAAATCTTCTCTACCCTCTCCAACTCTTCAGCTATCCAGTATCATTTAAAATCCAAAGGTGAAACTAAAGTCCTTGTTGATGCCAATATTATTGCCCAACCCATGTTGACTTTAAGGCATACTCACTCCCTCACATATAGAACCTTAATAAAGCCATTTAAATATTCAGAAGAAGGATGGGCAAAATACAGGGCAAGATTTGTAATATTTAAATACATGGGGCTTAAACATTATATATCTCTCTGTTGCACTGTTCTTAATATATATATATTGAAAAAAAAAAACAAGTTAGTCACGTAACCTGCTACCACTCTGTTATTTATGATCAATAGATGGCGCCTTTACTAAAAAAACCGCCGAAACAAGTGTAAAAATATTTTTACATAAACGCAAAAGGAGTCAGAATTTTCAACTACCTCTTTCATTTTGCTCACATTTCCAGATCAGCTGATTTCAAAATGGTTTGGTTCGTCAGTGGAAGGATAGAGTTATAGAAACTAGGTCTAAAGACTGACTCTCAAGCACTTATGCAAAAACGTTTATATCAGTTTGCAAGCATGAATATTTCAGACCGGTAAAGTCTTCAAACTCAGCCTAGCAAGCTAGATATCTATATGGGTCTGATCTCAGTACAGTTTCACCACATAGTCAAAGTCTCTGCAATATATATCATTGCAAGAAAACTTTAAAGGTACATTTATGAAAAATAAAAACAAGTTAGTCACGTAACCTGCTATCACTTGTTATTTATGATCAATAGATAGCGCCTTTACCAAAACCCGGGCTGAAACAAGTGTAAAATATTTTTACATAAACGCAAAAGGAGTCAGAATTAATTGCCTCTTTCAGTTTGCTCACTTCCAGATCAGTTGATTTCAAGCCAGTTTGTTTGGCCAGTGGAAGGATAGAAGCTACAATAGAAACCAAGGTCTAAAGACTGACTCTCAAGTCGCTTATGCAAAACGTTTATATCAGTTTGCAGCTGAATTTTTCAGACCGTAAAGTCTTCAAACTCAGCCTAGCGCGTTAGATATCTATATGGATCACATCTCAGTTCAGTTCCACCAACATTGTCAAAGTCTCTGCAATATATATCATTGCAATCTAAAAACTTTAAAGGTACATTTATGAAAAATAAAGTCAAGCATGGTCAACTGCAACCTGCTATCACTTGTTATTTATGATCAATAGATGGCGTCTTTACCAAAACCTTTACCAAACAAGTGTAAAATATTTTCACATAAACGCAAAAGGAGTCAGAATTAATGTCATCTCTTTCATTTTGCTCACCTCCAGATCAGCTGATTTCTTCGTGTTTCCATTTGTTAGTGGAAGGATAGAGTTTATAGAAACTAGGTCTAAAGACCGACTCACCTCTGCTGCTTAAACAAAACGTTTATATCAGTTTGCAAGCGTGAATTTTTCTCAGACCGGTAAAAGTCTTTTTAAACTCTGCCTAGCAAGCCAGATATCTATATGGGTCTGGTCTCAGTTCAGTTTCACCACATAGTTCTTGTGCCTACAATATAAATAATTGCAAGAAAACTTTAGCCGTACATTTATGAAAAGTAAAAAACAAGTTAGTCACGTAACTCCGCTATCACTTGTTATTTATGATCAAAAGATGGCGGCTTTACCAAAAACCTCGTTAAACAAGTGTAAAAATATTTACATAAACGCAAAAGGAGTCAGAATTAACTACCTCTTTCATTTTGCTCACCTCCAGATCAGCCGATTTCAAGCTGGTTTGCTTCTGGCCAGTGGAAGGATAGAGCTATTGAAACTAGGTGTAAAGACTGACTCTCAAGCGCTTATGCAAAACGTTTATATCAGTTTGCAAGCTTGAATTCTTCTGTGAACTGCAAAGTCTTCAAACTCAGCTCAGCAAGCTAGATATCTATATGGGTCTGATCTCAGTACTGTTTCAATACATGAGATTGAAGTCTCTGCAATATATATCATTGCAAGAAAACTTTAGCGGGCATTTATTAATAGTAAAAACACGTTAGTCACTGCAACCTGTTATCACTTGTTATTTATGATCAATAGATGGCGTTCAATACTAAAACCTACTAAACAAGTGGGGAAGATTTTTGCATAAAACACAAAAGGAGTCAGAATCAATCAATTTCTTTCATTCTGCTCACCTCCAGATCAGCTGATTTCAAGCTGGTTTGCTTCCGTCAGTGGAAGGATAGCGCCATAGAAACTAGGTCTAAAGATTGACTTTCAAGCTACTATGCAAAACGTTTATATCAGTTTGCAAGTCATGAATTTTCAGACCGCAAAGTCTTCAAACTCAGCCTAGCAAGATAGATACCTACATGGGTCTGATCTCAGTTCAGTTTCACCACATAGTCAAAGTCTCTTTAAAATATATCATTGCAAGAAAACTTTAAAGGTACATTTATGAAAATAAAACAAGTTAGTCTTAATGGGTTCGATCTCAGTTCAGTTTCACCACATATATCAAAGGCTCCTGCAACATATATCATTGCAAGAAAACTTTAAAGGTACATTTATGAAAAATAAAAACAAGTTAGTCACTTTAACCTGCTATCACTTGTTATTTATGATCAATAGATGGCGTGCCTTTACCAAAAAACCGGCCAAAACAAGTGTAAAATATTTTTATGATAAACGGGGTATTAGCCCCAAAGCTGGTTTGTTTTCACCAGTGGAAGGATAGAGCTATAGAAACTAGGCCAAAGACCACCCTCAAGCCCCTTCTTGAGAAACGTTTATATCAGTTTGCAAGCTGCAGAATTTTTCAGAGATGGGCAAGTCTACAAACTCAGCCTAGCAAGTCAGATATCTATATGGCTCTGATCTCAGTTCAGTTTCACTAAATAGTCAAAGTCTCTGCAATATATTTCATCAAAGAACAAAACTTTTTTAAAGGTACATTTATGAAAAATAAAAACAAGTTAGTCACGTAACCTGCTATCACTTGTTATTTATGATCATTAGATGGCGTTTCTTAACACAAAACTGTTTAAATAAGTGGAAATATTTCCACATAAGTGCAAATGGAAGGTCATGAATTAACTACCTTTTTCATTTTGCTCACCTCCATATCAGCTGATTTCACACAGGTTTGCTTTCGATTAGTGTAAGTGACAGAGCTTATAGAAAACTAGGTTCAAAGCACTGACTCTCAAGCGCTTATGCAAAACGTTTATATCAGTTTGCAAGCGTGAATTTTTCAGACCAGTAAAGTCTTCAACCTCAGCCTATGTAAGCTAGATATCTATATGGGTCTGATCTCAGTCTAGTTTCACCACATAGTCAAAGTCTCTGCAATATATATCATTGCAAGTAAAACTTTAAAGATACACTTATAGTAAAATAAAAACAAGTTAAACACGTAACCTGCATATCACTTGTTATTTATGATCAATAGATGGCGCCTATACCAAAACCGCTGAAACAAGTGTAAGATTTTTTACATAAACGTAAAGGAGTCAGAATTAACTACCTCTTTCTTATTTTTTCCTTCACTCTCCAGATCAAGCTGATCTCAAGCTGGTTTGCTATCCTAAGTGGAAGGATAAAGCTGAGAAACTAAATCTAAAGACCAACTCTCAAGCGCTTATGAAAACGTTGCTATCAGTTTGCAAGCGTGAATTTTCTTAGACCGGTAAAGTCTTCAAACCCAGCATAGAAAGCTAGATATCTATATAGGTCTGATCTCAGTTCAGATTCACCATATAGTCAAAGTCTCCTGCAGATATATCATCATTGTAAGAAAACTTTAAAGGTACATTTATTAGAAACGAATATCAAGTTAGTCACGTAACCTACTATCATCACTTGTTATTTATGTCCAATAGATGCGCGCTTATTTACCAAAACCGGCCAAATACAAGTATATAAGATTTGTTTTACATACATTTAAAAGGAGTCAGAAATTAATTACCTCTTTCATTTTGTCACCTCAGATCAACTGATTTCAAGTTTGTTTGCTTTCATTAGTGGAAGGACAGAGCTATAGAAATTAGGTCTAAAGATTGAATCTTTTAAGTGCTTATGCAAAACGTTTATATCAGCTTCCAGGTAAGTGCGGAATATTTTCAGACCGTAAAGGCTCAAACTCAGCCTAGCAAGCTAGATATTCATATGGGTCTGATCTCAGTTCGTAGTTTCACCATATAAGCCAAGTCTCTGCAATATATCCCATTGCGAGAAAACTCTAAAGGTAAATATTAAGAGAAAAAACAAATACAAGTTAGTTCACGTAACCCGCGTGTCACTCTGTTATTTATGACTCAAAAGATGGCGTCTTTTATACTAAAAATCGCCTATTAAACAAGTGTAAGATTTGTTTACATACAAACGTAAAGGAGTCAGAAATTAATTGCATCTTTCATTTGCTCACTCCAGATCAGCTGATTTCAAGCTGGTTTGCTATCCTTCAGTGGGAGATAGAGGGGAAGAACCTAGGATCTAAAACACTGACTCTCGTTGTTTATGCAAAAACGTTCTATCAGATTGTAAGCGCCAATTTTTCAGACCGGTAAAGTCTTCAAACCCAGCCTAGCAAGCTAGATACTTATATGGGTCTGATCTCAGTTCAGAATCACTTATATAATCAAAGTCTCTGCAATATATATCAGTGAAGAAAAATCTCCCAAAGGTACATTTATGAAAAAAACAAATACAAGTTAATCACTTAACCTGCTATCACTTTGTTATTTATGTCCAAAAGATGGCGCTATACCAAAACCGCCGAACAAGTGTAAGATTTGTTTTATATAAAACGAAAAAAGAGTCAGAAATTAACTACCTCTTTCATTTGCTCACTCCCAGATCAGCTGATTTCAAGCTGGTTTGCTATCCTCAGTGGGAGATAGAGGTATAAGAAACTAGATCTAAAACACTGACTTTCAAGTGTTTATGCAAAACGTTTCTATCAGATTGCAAGCGTGAATTCTTCAGGACCGGTAAAGTCTTTAAACCGAGCCTAAGCAAGTGCTTTATATTTATATGGGTCTGATCTCAGTTCAGAATCACCATATAATCAAAGTCTCTGCAATATATATCATTGCAAGAAAACTCTAAAGGTACATTTATGAAAACAAATACAAGCATCAATCACGTAACCTGCTATCACTTGTTATTTATGTCCAAAAGATGGCGCTATACCAAAACCGCCTAACAAGTGTAAGATTTGTTTTACATAAACGAAAAAAGAGTCAGAAATTAACTACTCTCTTTCATTTTGCTCACTCTCCAGATCAGCTGATTTCCCAAGCTGGTTTGCTATCCTCAGTGGGAGATAGATCTATAGAAACTAGATCTAAAACACTGACTCTCAAGGTTTTTATGCAAAATGCTTCTATCAGATTGCAAGCGGTGAATTTCCAGACCGTAAAGTCTTCTAAACCCAGCCTAGCAAGCTAGATATTTATATGGGTCTGATCTCAGTTCAGAATCACCATATAATCAAAGTCTCTACAATATATTTCATTGCAAGAAAACTTTAAAGGTACATTTATGAAAAATAAAAACAAGTTAGTCACGTAACCTGCTATCACTTGTTATTTATGATCAATAGATGGCGTCTTTACTAAAACCGCCGAAACAAGTGTAAAATATTTTTACATAAACGCAAAAGGAGTCAGAATTAACTACCTCTTTCATTTTGCTCACCTCCAGATCAGCTGATTTCAAGCTGGTTTGCTTTCGTCAGTGGAAGGATAGAGCATAGAAACTAGGTCTAAAGACTGACTCTCAAGCGCTATGTAAAACGTTTATATCAGTTTGCAAGCGTGAATTTTTCAGACCGGTAAAGTCTTCAAACTCAGTCCTAGCAAGCTAGATATCTATATGGGTCTGATCTCAGTCTCAGTTTCACCACATAAGTCAAAGTCTCTGCAATATATATCATTGCAAGAAAAACTTTAAAGGTACATTTATGAAAAATAAAAACAAGTTAGTCACGTAACCTGCTATCACTTGTTATTTATGATCAATAGATGGCGTCTTTACCAAAACCAGCCGAAACAAGTGTAAAATATTTTTACATAAACGCAAAAGGAGTCAGAATTAACTACCTCTTTCATTTTGCTCACCTCCAGATCAGCTGATTTCAAGCTGGTTTGCTTTCATCAGTGGAAGGATAGAGCTATAGAAACCAGGTCTAAAGACTGACTCTCAAGCGCTTATGCAAAACGTTTATATCAGTTTGCAAGCGTGAATTTTTCAGACCGGTAAAGTCTTCAAACTCAGCCTAGCAAGCTAGATATCTATATGGGTCTGATCTCAGTTCAGTTTCACCACATAATCAAAGTCTCTGCAATATATATCATTGCAAGAAAACTTTAAAGGTACATTTATGAAAAATAAAAACAAGTTAATCACGTAACCTGCTATCACTTGTTATTTATGATCAATAGATGGCGCTTACCAAAACCGCCGAAGACAGTGTAAATATTTTTACATAAACGCAAAAGAGTCAGAATTAACTACCTCTCTATTTGCTCACTCCCAGATCAAGCTGATTTCTCAGCTGGTTTGCTCGCCAGTGGCAGGATAGAGCTACAGAAACTAGGTCTAAAGACTGACTTCAAGCGCTTATGCGCAAACGTTTATATCAGTTTGTAGCGTGGATTCCAGACCGGTAGTCTCAAACTCAGCCTAGCAAGCTAGATATCTATAGGGTCTGATCTAGTTCAGTTTCACCACATAGTCAAAGTCTCTGCAATATATATGCAAGAAGCTTAAAGGTAGCATTTATGAAAAATAAAACAAAGAGTCATGCAACCTGTTATCACTGTTATTTATGATCATTAGATAACGTGCTTTACAAACCGTCGAAACAAGTGTAAAATATTTATTACATAAAGGTAGTCGAATTAACTATCTCTTTCAGTTTTAGCGCTCACTCAGCTGATCTCAGCTGGTTTCGCTCGCCAGCGGGAAGGATAGAGCTTGTAGAAACTAGGTCTAAAGACTGACCTCAGCGCGCTTATGTAAAACGCTTATATCAATTTGCAGCGCTGGTCTTCAGACTGTAAAGCCCAATCTCAGCCTAGCAAGCTAGATTACCTATATGGGTCTCCCTCAGTTCCAGGTTCGGACTCCACATGGTCGAGTCTCTGTAATATATATCATTGCAAAGAAAACTTTTAAAGGTACATTTTATGAAAAATAAAAACAAAGTTAGTCACGTGCAACCTCAGCTATCACTGCTATTTATGATCAATAGATAGTGTCTTTACCAAAACCACGAAACAAGTGTAAAATATTTTTACATAAACGCAAAGGAGTCAGAATTATACTCTTTCATTTTGCTCACTCAAGATCGCCGATTTCAAGCTGGTTGCTTTACGCCAGTGGAAGGGATAGAGCTATAGAAACTAGGTCTAAACTGATTCTCAAGTGTTTTATGCAAAACGTTTATATCAGTTTGTCAAGCGCTGAATTTTCAGACCAGTGTCTTCAAACTCAGTCTAGCAAGCTAGATATCTATATAGGTTCGGATCTCAGTTCAGTTTCACCACATAGTCAAAGTCCTGCAGCATATATCATTGCAAGAAAACTTTAAAGGTACATTTATGAAAAATAAATACAAGTTAGTCACGTAACCTGCTATCACTTGTTATTTATGATCAATAGATGGCGTCTTTACCAAATTCACGCTTGCAAACTGATATAAACGTTTTGCATAAGCGCTTGAGAGTCAGTCTTTAGACCTAGTTTCTATAGCTCTATCCTTCCACTGACGAAAGCAAACCAGCTTGAAATCAGCTGATCTGGAGGTGAGCAAAATGAAAGAGGTAGTTAATTCTGACTCCTTTTGCGTGTTATGTAAAAATATTTTACACTTGTTTCGCCGGTTTTGGTAAAGACGCCTATCTATTAATCATAACATAACAAGTGATAGCAGGTTACGTGACTAACTTGTTTTTATTTTTCATAAATGTACCTTTAAAGTTTTCTGTGCAATGATATATATTGCAGAGACTTTGACTATGTGGTGAAACTGAACTGAGATCAGACCCATATAGATATCTAGCTTGCTAGGCTGAGTTTGAAGACTTTACCGGTCTGAAAAATTCACGCTGCACAACTGATATAACGTTTTGCATAACGCTCTGAGAGTCAGTCTTTAGACCTAGTTTCTATAGCTCTATCCTTCCACTGACTAAAGCAAACCAGTTTGAGAATCAGCTGATCTGGAGGTGAGCAAAATGAAAGAGGTAGTTAATTCTGACTCCTTTTGCATTTATGTAAAAATATTTTACATTTGTTTCAGGTGGTTTTGGTAAAGACGCCATCTATTGATCATAAATAACAAGTGATAGCAGGTTACGTGACTAACTTGGTTTTTATTTTTCATAAATGTACCTTTAAAGTTTTCTTGCAATGATATATATTGCAGAGATTTTGACTATGTGGTGAAACTGAACTGAGATCAGACCCATATAGATATCTAGCTTGCTAGGCTGAGTTTGAAGACTTTACCGGTCTGAAAAATTCACGCTTGCAAACTGATATAAACGTTTTGCATAAGCGCCTTGAGAGTCAGTCTTTAGACCTAGTTTCTATTGCTCTATCCTTCCACTGACGAGCAAACCAGCTTGAAATCAGCTGATCTGGAGGTGAGCAAAATGAAAGAGGTAGTTAATTCTGACTCCTTTTGCGTTTATGTAAAAATATTTTACACTTGTTTCGGCGGTTTTGGTAAAGACGCCATCTATTGATCATAAATAAAAAGTGATAGCAGGTTACGTGACTAACTTGTTTTTATTTTTCATAAATGTACCTTTAAAGTTTTCTTGCAATGATATATATTGCAGAGACTTTGACTATGTGATGAAACTGAACTGAGATCAGACCCATATAGATATCTAGCTTGCTAGGCTGAGTTTGAAGACTTTACCAGTCTGAAAAATTCACGCTTGCAAACTGATATAAACGTTTTGCATAAGCGCTTGAGAGTCAGTCTTCTAGACCTAGTTCCTATAGCTCTATCCTTCCACTGACGAAAGCAAACCAGCTTGAAATCAGCTGATCTGGAGGTGAGCTAAAATGAAAGAGGGTAGTTAATTCTGACTCCTTTTGCGTTTATGTAAAAATATTTTACACTTGTTTCGGCGGTTTTGGTAAAGACGCCATCTATTGATCATATATATATATATATA
>JAQFVV010005269.1:0-18941 GCA_028023455.1 Epiperipatus broadwayi | reverse complement strand
TATAATATTTAAATACATATATATTATATACTTGAAAGCTAGATGTAATTAGAAGAGAATTTGAATCTAGACTTTTGAACTCCTTTTAGTCATCCACTCCATCTTATATACAATGACACACATGACCATATATGTGCAAAAAAGATAAATAATCAATATAATATATTTCATGTCAGATCCAGCACTCATCAGTTGGTCCAGCTCATCCTCCCCTCCACATATACATATATATATAATCATTGCTCAGTTTATATTATGATCACAACCCAAGAAACTTTAATGAACAGGCTTCTATTTTTTCCACTTTCAAACTCTTCAACCATCCATATCATTGAAAATCTGATGATGGCATATTCAAAGCTCTTGTTTCTCAATTTTGTTATCATACCTGTGTCATTCTGACCCCCCTCATATGATGCATGTACATGTGGTTATGTGTAATAATTCTATAAGATGGAATGGACAATTAAAAGAAGTTTGAAAGTCTGAGTTTAAATGTCTCCCATCATATCTAACTTAAAAATATGTATAATATATTTGTATTTAAATATTATATATTCAGCCTGTATTCTACCCATCACTCTTCTGTCTATTTCCAAATGGGCTTAAGGTTCTGCATATGAGGGGTTAGAATGAGTTACAGCTAACATGGGTAGGACAATGCAAAAATTGGCATACAAGAGTTTTACCATCATTGGATTTTCTACGATATGGATGACTGAAGATGGAGTGGAGAAAATTGAAACCTTTTCATTAAAGATTGTGGATTTGATATCTTAATACAAACTTGAGCACTGATTATATATATATTGAACTGGATTGATATCCGATTCAAGGGTTTTATTGCTAAAATTAAAAACTTTTAATTTTGTTAACTTTCTAAAGTTAAAAAAAAAGGTTATAATTATTTTAAAAGAGCACGGGTATTACACACCTACTCGTTTATATTTAAAATAGATTGTTTTAATGTTTTTAAAATTGTGTTTAAAATAGTTTTCTTTATACTTGCTTGTTTTTACTTTTTTTTAAATTAATTTGATTAAAAACAAGCTGCATAGTGAATTACAATCCTGTTGCTTTTTATTTTAACCCGTTGTAAACTCATTCTAAATGCGAGAGATTTGATTTTGTGTTTTTTTTTTTTATAATCCCTGGGTGGAATTTTTAGATTAGATTGAGCTGTAGATTAATATTTGCCCTGCCTTGAGGCACAGAATTCCAACTAATAAGGCTAGTTTTCACGAGAAACTAGTGGAGGTATAAATAACACCAAAAATTTCATGAGTCTATTAGAATTCTATTCTATCCTAGAGAGATTAAGTCAGCACCCCAGTCAAAGTGATTTGTTTAGCTTATTAGGTATTATTAATCATTTAGATTAACCTCTCAACATTTATACCATTAGCAGTTTGGACATTTAATCTTTAAAAGCAAAATTTGCAGTTACTAAAACAATTTTCGCTTTTCTTCGGGGATGTCAAAATATACTGCTATACGTTGTATAATCAATGGACTAAAATAAACATGGAGCACCTCCTAGTGCAAACTCTGTCTTACTGTAAGGTAAAATTTTTCTTTATTCTTCCAAAGGTAAATTTCTTTAATTAAATCTCACACTCAATCTAATTATAAATTTGTATTCCTAAGCATTTTATGTAATCTCATATTTTAATATTTGTTGTGATTTCTTGTATTTTGCAATGTGTCTTGGAGTCTTAGTTTTAAGATTCCAAGTTTAGTTTTAAATTTTTGTTTATTGGAGAGTGACTTGTGAGTTTTTATATTTTTATGCCAAAAACTTTTTATAAATGCTTTGGCAATTGTGTATATTTTAAATGCTTACCTGTCATTATTTTAGTAGCTAATAATTAATTTTAAACACTGTGTTTGCACTTTTGCAAACCTCCTTAAAACCTTTTGGCTGGCAACTTTATTGTCTCATTTTTCCTCAGGTGGGGATTTCAGTTTTTATATCTCTGAAAGCGGAAACTCCAATTGTTAGCTTCTTTGTAATTTTATAAAGTCGCCAGCAGGAAGATAATATTTATCCTTTGTAAAATTGCAGGTGAGAGAGACTTTCATGCTGCTAAAGAGTATTTAAAGCTTAAGTATTTTCATACTCATGTGCACTCTCCACGATAAAGAGTATTTTTGTATTTACGTGTGCTTTAAATTTATCTGAGTGCGTACTCAGAACTTTGTGTCATAAATTTATCTCTTAATTATAATTATTTGTAATTCATTTTCTTTAATTGCTGGGGCAGAGACGTAACTGTTTTTCTACTGATTTACTTGTCTCCTATTGAGACCTTTAATTATGATTCTTAGAGTAGTTTACGCCTAATCGTTTGGCTGGGATTATACTAGTTTTAATTGATTTTCTTTCATTTCAATCATATTTTCCGGTTTTTCTTGAGGTAAATCAATCACCTTTATTTTAAACATAATAATAAGTGCAGCTTCTACCAACATATGACATTCGTGGGTCCTATTTACATTTTTTGGTTCTCGGAAAAGCTCGGGCTGCTCACCTGGTTTTGTTGATTTATTTCAAGAGCGTATTGTTTAAACATCTGGATCGGGGAGAAAACCAATGTTTGGGTGAATCCTCTCTGCTTTGAATGAAATTTGCTTTTACTCCTTTAAATTCATTATTGGAAGGTCAGTCGGTCTGCCAGAGCTTTGCATTTAGTCTTTCTGGTACACGCCTGAGCTAACTCTATTTATTGTGTCATAAACTGATACTTCACAGTTTATTTTCTCTTAAATAAAACTTTTTAAAATATGTTTAAACTTAATTTGGCTGACGTTTCTGTCTTTCTTTGTGCTATTAGCTACTCAATTGTCCAAGCTATTTTAAGTCTCTTTGTTTCCTCCCTGAGTCTAGTTGGCGCAAACCATTTTCATCATCCATTCTGATCACAGTAAATAAATTTTCCAGATACATAGTGATCTAGAGGTGGCACTCTCCCTATGTCAGAATAGATTGAATGTCTGGTACAATATATATATATATATATATATATATATATATATATATATATATTGTGTGTGTGTGTGTGTGTAGGAGATGATGATCTGGATCATCTGATGAATGCTAGTTCAGCACAAAATATGTATATTGGAGATAATGTGATCTTTTTTGCATGTATGTGATCATCTGTAAGTGCGATTGTATAAGATAGGAGTGGATAACTAAAGGAGAGTTTGAAAGTCTGGGTTTAAATCCCTCCTATTACATTTAGCTAAAAAATATGTATAATATACTTGTATTTACATATTATATATATATATATAATGAAAAGTAGCTGAAACATAACTAAATGTATATGAAATCAACTGTGATATTACTACACATGGAATCACAGAACTTTAAAGAAAAAAACATCTGTAAGCTTAAAAATAACTCAAAATTAAAAAAATATATAAATGATAATGATATCTATTAAACTGAAAAAAAAAGTATACAATTAATAATGGGAATTATAAAAGAAAAGATGTTGGGGAAGCATGTATATGCATGTTTATGGAATTGAAGTAGCATCACATGGTCACTATCTTCTTATGCTAGCACATTACCCTGTTATTAAAACAGGCAAAACTCTCCTTATAGTAGTGTCACTCAGGTGCCAACCAGAGTAATCAACGGATGCCAGAAGAAGCTTGTGCATAAAATCCCTATTTAGTGCCTACTTATCCAATATCCCCAGACTAGTTTCTGGCTTATGGCTTCCGTCAATGATGTGCTTTGAATCTGAGAGTACTGCACCTAGATCTTAGGATCTAATGCAACCCTCCAGAAGCCACCTTTTATCTCTACTTAACTACAAAGCTATGAGAATAAAATTGAAAACACAATAATATTTTCAATCTAAGCTCAATAGCTTATATAGTCATATGGGTCTGAATCCAGTTCAGTACCCATACATTTTGGTGTCTTTGGCTCTTTAACAATCATAGCCTCCACTATCCTACATTAGTCTGGGGATATTGGATGAGTAGGCAGTTAGATAAGGATTTTATGCACAAACTTTCCTGGCATCCATTGATTACTTTCCATTTGGTTGGCACCCGCAGTGGCACTCACTATATGGAGGAGATTTTGGCCTCATTTATTTGAAGATAGCATCATGATTGATAAAAACATAAAATATAAAGAGTATTTTATTCTAAATGTATTTTAGACTATGGCAGTAAAATTATGGCACCATATATGTATAGAATCGTTTCTTATCTTATTTCCTCCCTTTTTCTAGTTTAACATAATAAATATTTGATCAACATTAGAATATTTATAAATTACTGAAAGTAAACCGTATAAATGAAAATAAGAAAATGCCAAAGTTATAAATAAAAGGAATAACTCCTCTGGAGTATGACTTTAAAATCTCTTTGCACTATCCTGTGAGCATCAACTTTAAGAAAGCATATGTGTACAATTATACTTAGCGTTTATATATAAACCAGTCTGCTCACCATTAACTTAAATAAGGGCATTCTTTTCATTGTCTAAATTATAGCTTAATAATTGAATTATACAAATCTATTAGATCTACGCAGGAGATGCATTCTCATTTTTAACCACTTGCAATTAAATACAAAGTAAATTTAGAATTCTTACTATAATATAATTTGTTACTTTTATAGCACACATATATACATAATATTGTAATAAGAATAAGACCTCAGTGTATGCATTTCAAAATCTCTGTCCATTCTCCCATGACAGGGTTTCAATCTTATTGGGTGCCTGAGTTATAATTTATCAATTGAATTGTATAAATCTATCCCATCTACTGCAGGAGAGAGATACAACTTTATTTTTAATCACTTGCAATTAAATGCAATCCAAGTCAACATATTCTATATAGCGCGATGTTTTTACAAATACTGTAACCTTTAAACAGCATTAAACGCTGTTTTAAATATGCTGCTTTGGATTTTAACTATAAAATGAATGAGCCCAAGCACTTCAAACACATGATAAAGTCTTTGGAAAAGATAGAATGTGCAACATCTATCCTTTTTGAAACCCAAACGCTTTTGTATGGGTGATCTTAAGTGTTTTAAAGTGAAAGCGTGAAGAAAATACCAAATAATGCTGCTTAAATATTACAATTAAATACAAAGTAAATTTAGAATTTACTATAATATAATTTGTTACTTATATAGCTTTACATATATTCATAATATTGTAATAAGGAATAACACCTCAGTATATGCATTTCAAAATCTTTATGCACTCTCCTATGATCCAGGATTTCAATCTATTGAGTATCAATTGAATTGTACAAATCTATTATATCCTACACAGATGAATACAATCTCATTTTTAACCACCTACAATTAAATATAAAGTGAATTTAGAATTTACTTTATAATATAATCTGTTACTTATATAGTTTACATACATATGTAATATTATAAATAAGAAACACCTCCAAGAGTAGCATGCACTTTAAAATCTCAGTGCACTCTCCCATGAACATCAACTTTAAAAGCATAAGTGTACACCTCTACATTTATATAAGTCAGATCCAATACGTTTTTACAATTCACATTCTTAAATTATAACTCAGGCACCCAATGGATTAAAGCCCTAATTTAAGCACCATTGAGCTAAGACTTCTTTTATATAGATATAAACTCTAAGCATAAGGGTACACTTATGCTTTAAAGTTGATACTCTATAGGAAAGTGCACAGGGATTTTAAAGTGCATGCTCTGAAGAGTTACTCCTAGACTATAATATTATGTATGTACAGCATGTAATATATAACATTATATTATAGTAAATAAGAAAATGCTAAAAAAAACATTGTAAAAAGTATTTAAAGGCAATCAATATGATAGTTCTCAGCACTGAGAATAGATTAAGGTTGTATTCACTGGTCTTAAATTTTTCTCCATATAAGAAAGTATTATTATTTTATTTAATTTGATAAATATGGATTGTGTTCTTTTGAAGTAAATTTAGTTTTTCAATAATGGTTTTTTTAATGCAATCTCCTCATATTTTTAATAGCATTTCAACAATATGCACTTATAGGTATCAAAAATCATGTAGCATCTAAAATCAAAGCAAAATTGCAGAGGAGAGGAAACTTCTAAAATTTTCATGAGTATAATTTTTATTAATCTGTCGTACCCTACTCAAATAACATCTTAAAATTTTAATCTTAAATCCACATTTATAGGAAAAAAAATTGCACAGTTAATGAATTAATAATCAGAAAATAATAAATTCTTACAACAGCTATATAAATATCAAATTTTTTATATACATAAAAGCCTTTTCAGCACCTGATTTGATGCTTTTTTCAAATGTTAATAATCTATTATGTTGGCGAACTATTACAGACATAAAACCATCTAGTGTTTAATACTGAAATTAAAACCAGTACCAATATAAATCATTAAAATAAATCAAAACCTATATATAAATCCGGTCATTAAAAATAATTGACTATATTATAACAATATAATAAATAAAATAAATTACATGCATTTTTTTACAATTATATATGTCAATTTATATAATTTCCAATCATTTTTAATTAACCAGTTATTAACCATATTTATAGAAGTCTTGTAAATATTCATACAATTATTTTAATTATTTCTAAATGAATTAGTATACATGATTTATAAATAAAACCAAAAATTTAATTAATATATACATATTCTATTTTGTCTTTTTAGTCCAATTATTGCATTTAATTTATAATTTTAATTTTTTTAAAAAAAATAGCACCTAAAAATTTTAATCACTAACTTTTTAAAAACATTTACTGAATTACTATATTTTTATATTGGATTATTTCCATCATGTAATATGAGTATTGAATGTCATTAGAAACATTTAATTTTATTTAAATATTCCAAATACATCCAACTGTTTGTTAGTAATAGCGTATCAGTTGAATTTTTTAAAAAGATAATAAATGCTAAAAGCATTACTGGAAGTAACAAAGAAATAATAATTCAAATCAAATTCATTTATTTAAGCACTAAACAACAATATATAGCCAATTACAGAGTGCACATTAAATTAGTAAAGGGAATAAACACAATGCATATAACATAATAAAAAGAAGATAGCAAACAAAAAAGTAAAAAAATAAACAAATAAATTTAAATTAATCAAAAATGACATTTTAATTTAAGAATATTACAAAATTACTTGTGATCTAAATTAAAATGATTAGTATAATAATATGATTATATAAAGAAAGTAACTTAAATAAAGGAGAAAATTTAAGAACATTGGAACGACAAGCTTGACTATAATAAACAAAAGTAGACAACTATCATGCTCACAAGCCCTAATTATAATAAACTTATATTGAATAGAATAAATTGTTGAGTTATGATTTTTTTAAAGAAATTTGAGATCTCTATATTTTTGTCTAGAAGAAAGATAGGAATACACTTTATTTTCCAAAAAAATGTATTTAGAGAATTTATTAAAACACTGATTATAATAAACTATGTCCTTGTTTAGAGTTAGAATTCCAAATGATTGAACAAAATTTAATGATGGGAAGAACCAATGATAAAAAATGATTTGAATTTTGTATCATCACTAAAATGATAACCATATCTAAAAGGTAGCACCAATGATTTTAAATGCATTGCTAACAACCATTTCTAAATGAGTAAGAAAGGATCCATTATTAGAAAATAAAATTCCCAAATCTTTTGGGGATTCAACAGAATTAATGTGAGAATCAAAATAAAAAAAAATTAAAACTTTAGATTTTTTAAAATATGAAAAAATGAAACATTTACCTAAAATTAACTGTCATATAATTTAGATCATACCAAGCCCGTAAGTTATCAATATCTTTCTGAAGAAGAGTGCAACCAGTCATTGATGTGATTCAGCTAAAATTTCTAAAGTCATTAGCATAGCATAAAGAATAAGATTTCCGTCAATCCTTAAGGTCATTAATATAAATGTTAAAAGCATGGGTGCTAAAATACTGCCCTGAGAGAACCCCTAAATTCTATTCAAAATTGGATGAAATATTATTGTTGAATTTGGCATATGTTGTATGACTGCAAAGAAAGGATGGAAATTAATAAATAAGTTTAGTAGAAAAACCCATTTTATATAATTTGTGAGAAGAATGATATGATCTACTTTATCACAGGCTTTTAATAAATCAAAATAAATGTCAAGTTTCTGCTATTTCTCAGGCACATGTGCTATATGATTATAAATAAGCAAATTAGTTTCTACAGATCTATTAAGACTAAAATCATGTAAAAAAGAAATGATTTTACTAATATCTGAATTAGTTTCATTATAAATAAATATCTCAAAAATTTGAGCAATAGCATATAAAACAGAAAGACGTCTGTTGTTATTAACACTGCTCATGGGAGTCATTCTTAAAAATTGGGATCATTTTGACACATTTAAAAACATTGGGAAAAACATAGGAGTTATGTGATGAATTAAAAAATAAAAGCAAGAGTGCTGCAATAAATTCAGCTAAACCTTTGTAAATAAAGGAAGGAATATGATCATATTCAAAACTAGAATGAGTTTTAATTTGCTTGAAGATTGTAATAACATTATCCCTAGAGGTATGATCAATCATGCAGTGAATAATAGTACGCAAAGTAATGTAGTTTTTGAAGATGTCACATGATGCGATGAATAAAATCATCTAAGTGTTTGGAAATGTCATCTGTCTACATTTAATGTGATATCATGAGTAGAGTTATTAATAAAATCCCAAAATTCTTTAGGATTAGAAAAAATATTAAATTCTAATTTTTGTAATATAATTTTGTAAATTTCTTTATAAAGATATTTATCCAATCTTCTGAAATTAATAAAATTATTATATGAAAAAGATATTCTGTTTTTAAAATAGATCATGCTATGGTAAGATTTCCTTTTAATAATCTTAGTGATAATGTATAAAAAACAGAGAGGAAAGTCCTTATGGAAAGAGAATTTATGGGTAATCTATAAAACTAGTAAGATTCTATAAAAAAAAAATAATCTAAGCCATGGTTCACATCATTATGGAAATATAATAAATTCCACTTAACTTTAGAAAACTTCTTAAAAAAACCAACATAATTACCTTTCCTATAATCTTTCCTTGAAATATTGGAATAATTAACTTTTAAATGATATGTGTTAACATAGAACTCAGTAGTTGGATGCTGGGCATCAATAGAAAAAGTAATGGAGAGAAAGTACTAACTACTAGTGAATTATGTAGACAGTAGTCCAAAGTATCATGAATAGCATTAACAAATGGGTTATATTACTTAACCATAACATTCTAGAAGCTTTAGAAAAAAAAAGATAAAAGTATCCTGAAATCTGGAATATTTAAGTCATCAGTAATAATACAATTATTATAGCCAATCAAAAAAATTTTGAACTGAAATCAGAAATTAATCAAACTCCAACAGGGGCAGTGTGAGTTTTAAAAAAATATCGCCTAAGATAAATTTAAAATTATAATTTATGATAATTTGGAGACCATATTAGATTCACAAAAAAAAAGGTAAAATGAAAATGTTTATTAATAACATCTTTATGAATATCAATAAGAATACCACCTTTCCTCACTTAATATTTTCCATAGATCTGTCCGTTTGTAAAATATTAAATCTATTATTAAGGAAGGAACAATCAGGAAAAAAAAATCCAAGTGTACCTTTTCAAAAAAATTGTATAATTTGGGCACTTAGTTTCATCCCTCTAACATTCATATAAAAACAAGAGACCCCTACTATTTATCCAAAAATATAATGCAAATAAAGGAAATAAAAAGCAAGAGAAAAAAAAGAGAAAAATAACAAAGATAAATTCAACAATAACAATAATGATGAGGATAATAATAATAGTAATTCTACAAATACTTCTTTCCTTCTTTTTTCATAAGCATTTTACTTGCTCCTTAAAGAAAAGATTATTGTTTTAAACTTTCAATATATATCTGGAGCATTCTTTTTTTAGCCTAGTCAATTAAATTTATAGTACTTAAATTCAATGGCTAAAGTTTGTGATAAGTTTAAAATATGGTGGCAGCAGGCTTAGCAGTTTAAAAACAAATTAATATTTTTTTACAAGTGTGTAAAATGCTTATGATAGAATAATAATAATAATAATAATAGTACTACCACTACTACTAATAATAATAATAACAATAGAGATTTAAATTTTTTAAATTAAATGCTTTTATTTAATGTGCACTAAAAATAAATAATTGTTTTCTTCAACTACAACTGAGGTTTTTAGATTTAACTTGAAATAAAAGCATGGGAGTCCAGAAATTAAATAAGTCAATACCTTGTTCTAAAAAATAGAAATTGACTCTACTTAATTTTGCCCCCATTTCCCAAATCTAAAACCCCCAATTGTGATTAAAGAAAGATTTTTTTTTTCTTTTTAGTGCATGGTAAATAAAAAGCATGTAATTTTTTTTAAACAATTATCTCTATTATTTTTAATTGTTTACTATTGCCACAGTAGATAAAATGTACAACTATATTATATTTTAAATGGAGTGGATCTTTATATACCACTAAATATTTCTGCTATAAGTTAATATGTATAATCATTATGTATATATCCTATTTAGTTTATGTACATAATGATATATGTATGTATATAAGTGATAGTTCTGAAGAAGATTGTTAGCCAGTCAAAATTGTGAGCTATTTGAAACCTTAAATAAAGTAAAATAAAATTTTATATTGCATTGTACATAGAAGAATGTGTTATTTTTTTGTCATATTAGTACAAAATCATTATTCTTAGTAGATTAAGAAACCAAGAGATACAAATTAACATACTGCACTTAATTTATTAGTGTCAAATCCAGATTGGGGAGGGGGCAGTACTGCACTGAAATATGTATACACTAAAAAAATATTAACTTCCATACTTCCACATGTTCTTTTTAAATTAATATAAGTATAGATACAATAAAAGAGAAATGACCCACAAGATGCATTTCATGCTGAACCAGCACTCGTCTGTTGGCCCAGATTGTGATTTCTCCATATATATCTTTATTGTATAAAGAGTATTTACCTATAGTAAATTATTATATTTTTATTTACAAAGTGTCAAACTTAATTGACCCACAACTTTGACACCATCCACCTCAAATAAATACAGTAATGATTACCACTAATCATTTACTAAACTAGAGATTATCTCTAGTACAGTTATAAACTTTAAACCTCAAAAAAATACTTTAAAAATAATTAAACGCTTTCTTACTCAGGGATTCATAAGAAGTTGAAGCACAGGAAATGACAGAATGAGAATTGATCTGAGAATTGTTTATTTCCATATTTGACACTTCACCACTGTGCTATATCATATAGGATAATAATATTTGAATACAAGTTTAATTTATATATATATATATCTGGAGTTTATATATAATTATAGGAGATTTGAACATAGACTTTGAAGCTCACTTCAGCTATTCACTCTATTTCATACAAGTAACACACATTTGAAAAGGAGAAAAAGTAAATGATCTCCAGTATAAGTATTTTGTCCAGATCACTATTTCCCCACACACATATATAATCAGTTTTTGGTTTATATTAAAATAGTAAATCTTCAAACTGTAATGGATAGGCTTCAATCTACTCCACCCTCCCAACTCCCTTTATCCAACCATATCATTGAAAAGTATGTCAATGGCATCAACAAAGGATTTGGGCATTCCATCATCAGATTTTCAATGATATGGATGACTGAAGAGGTGGAAGGCAGAATATATTGAAGCCTGTACATTAAAGTTTAAAGATTTGTTATCTTAATATAAAGTGAACATGGATTACATATGTGTGTGGGAGATAATGATCTGCACCAACTGATGAGTGCTGGTTCAGCACAAAATATGGATATTGAAGATCATTTATCTTTTTCACATATGTGTGTGAGTTATATGAGATAAAGTGGATAGCTGAAGGAAAACTTGAAAGTCTGTAAGTTCAAGTCCTCTTTAATTATATCTAAATTCCATCAATGTATATAAATTATACTTGTATTCAAATGTTAAAAATTTAGCCTGTATCCTGCCCATCCCTCTTCAGTGCATTTAAATGAACAAAGTCCTATACATGAGGAGTCAGAGTGACTTAAAAATAAACATGGGCATGACAATAATATTGTCGTCAACAAGGAATTTGGACCTTCCATCAGATTTTCAATGGTATGGATGGCTGAAGAGTTGGAGGGCGAAGTAAACTGAAATCTGTCCATTAAAGTTTGAAGATTTTCTATCTTAATATAAAACCAAGCAATGATTATATGTATGGAGTAAGAGATAATGATTTGGATCAACTGATGAATGCTGGTTCAGCACTGTAAAGATCTTATTAAAGTTTATGATCTTGAGATTCTAGAATAAATTATGGTAAGAGATGTTATCATTTGTTAGAAAAGTTTATTGCTTTGTTTTTCATAAAACTTAGACACACATAGATGTAAATATAAGGTTAATAGTTTTTTATCATACTGGTAGTGCATTATCTTGTCCTGCACATGGTCTGGTATTCAAAGTGAATTCAGAAAGTTTTGGATAGCTGAAAATTTTTAACAAGCAAAAACTTTTTTCTTCAGATAGTTCACTTATAGTAAGTCTACTAATCAGCCATCAGATGGTCATAATTTTGCAGTCTTAATTAAAAAATAAAGTAAAGAAAGGAAACAAAAAAATTCTTAACCAACTGGCAGTTGACTCATTGTTGAATAGCTTAAGATAAACTTTGCTCATGTGTTCTGAGAAGCTATGGATCAGAAAGACTGGACCAAACTTGGAGAGTTCTTCACTTTGCAGTGGCTCAATAATGTTTGAAAATGATTTACTTATTGCTTGGAAATCTAGTGAAATCAGGAATGATGAAAGTGATTTTATAGCATCCAGTTAATTTGGCAAAACTGAAACTCACATACATAACTGTATGTTTATATTGGACTATTTCCATCATCTAATATGTGTGTTGAATGTCTTTAATCAACTTTGCTCCGAGGAAAAAAATGGAGAAATCAGGAGGAACTTCATAGATAAGTATATGAAATCACTACATACTGTTGCCTTTGGCAGTATGGCTCAGTTGGTTAGAGCATTATCTTAAACTTCAATAATCAAGAATCTAAGGACCCAGATTCGAATCACATGCTAGTACTGTCACTGGTCAGGCCAGCAACACCTGAAGAAGAGAAGAGAAAAATACCTCTTGAAACATTGTGCATATACTAACCTGTTTGGTGTGATATTACTAACATTTGTTTGCTGTGATATTACTAACAGTTGGTGTATATACTAACCTGTTTGCTGTGATATTACTAACATTTGTTTGCTGTGATATTACTAACAGTTGGTGCATATACTAACCTATTTGTTGTGATATTACTAACATTTGTTTGCTGTGATATTACTAACATTTGGTGTATATACTAACCTGTTTGCTGTGATATTACTAACATTTGTTTGCTGTGGTATTACTAACAGTTGGTGCATATACTAACCTGTTTGCTGTCATATTACTAGCAGTTGAATACATTTGGAATATTTAACTAAACTTAAACTTTTCTAAAGACATTCAACACACATATTAGATGATGGAAATAGTCCAATATAAAAATACAGCTAGAACACCATCACACAAACCTTCAGAAAATTACATACATAATGTTAGATATTGTATTTAATATTATTTCTGTTGTATATATAAAGTAAATGCTTGATATTAGATAATATAATTTGAGTTGAATAAGATTTTTATAAATATATTTGTGACAATTTACTTTTTTCACAAAACATAGAAACTCTATTTTCTGTACTGCCATATGTTCACTTGCCTTCACCAAATAATGGATATATCCCATCTTATCCAGATCAGATTATGCATTCGATTGCCTCTAACCATTGCATATCATAGAGGATAATGCATAGTCAATGATGAGTAATAGGCTAATAGAGCCACAATGACTTACTTTGAATCTGAATGTTTCCATTAGGGATGGGGATCTGGGCAATAAATAGTTGAGCTTTTTGGAAGGTAAAGTTAGAAAAACTACTGTCATAGAGCTCAAAGACATTATTCGCATTCTCCAGTCAACAACCGTCACATAGCTGAATGGCAGTTTACAACTGTCACCTAGTTGAAAGACAGATTGACGTTCTCCAGAGAATAGTGACTAAGCTAAATGGTTGACACAGCAAGAGAGTCCACATTCAAAAAACTGGAAGCTGCTAGAACCAAACACCAGCATGAGGCAAGCTGACATAACATGGGAAGTATCACCAGACCTACTTATCAAACAAGGTTGATTACATTACATCTGGAAGTAATAGGAGACCTATAAGGGCACATCAATAGTTCACTTTAGAACCTTAGGAGCTATACCTCGCCAATAGTAGAAGGCGGAGGGGGTAGCCATTGTATAAACATAGTGTAAACACGCAAATGTATATTTGCTTTCATATTTCATTAATATAGTATAAAACGTATTTACATGCATTTGTGTTTATATATTAATTCATATATACATAACATGTACACTAACATTTATGCACATGGTCAATTTATATGATGATTATACAGCCTGAAAATTTAATTATTGCGCAGAGAAAAGATTAAATATTTGTTAAAAGGTCACCAAAAAAAATCCTATTATTTTATTAAAATACTTTATTATTATTATTTATTTATTTAAAGATAATTTTAATGCAAATTTTCTCTTTTGTGGAAATAAGGTTGCAGTTCTCGTTAAAACAAATTGGAAGTAAAATGAATTCATTTGATTTTGCATAAATTTCTTTTCATTAAATATTAGTTAGTATAAATGATATTTGTAATCTTGGTAAAAAATAATTTTTCATTAATACGAAACTAATTTGTTGTTTTTGAGTAGCTGTTATAGGAAAGATATTATAAAGTTGAATCATAAACAATAAGTGCCATCCCTAAAAGTTAAAAAAGAAAAAAAGAGCAAAAGTCACTTGCATCTTTCTAAAGAAATGGGATAGAAGCAGAATAAAAATGAACAAAAACCTAAATGAAGCACCATTGTTTTAAAAAAGATAATACTTTTTTTTGGTATGTTGGTATTAGATCTACTATGAAATATCTAATTTTGTTGTTTTTGTAAAATCTGTCTGTAAAGAATCCTCAGACAAATTTAATTAATCAATTTCTTTACCCCAAATCAGAATAATGCTCCAATCACTCTGGCAGACTGAACTTTTTGATGTCCACCAAAATGGAAATAAAAGTGTCTGCTTCTTTGGCCACATTCTCCTCCACAAAATTTGGTCAATGCTGACATTGGCCAAATCCCAAGTCTTTCAATTTCTGTTGGACACCAGTTTCAGAATCTATAAAAAGCTATATCTCTGGTTGACCTGGAAAGAATTGTCCAATATATTTTTACAAGATCACAAAGTTAGAATAATGATTACCAGATTAATAAGGTACAAGATTGTAAAGTTAAAATAATTATCCACTGGATGGATATGGCTGTGATATTTCACAGCCGAATCTAATACCAAAGCATCTTTTTTTGAAAAAAACAACAACAACACACTACTAAATATTTACAGAAATATACATACCTGTATTAAACACCTGAAAATGGCTTTAGCTTGCTAACTAGATAAATTCAAATAAAAATTTTCTATGTGAAATCATGAAAATGGAGAAGAAATTGATATAAAAAACAGCTTTTAAAATCACACACCCTAAAAGATATAGGAATGGAATATTAACTGTGATACATGTAGATGTATATTAACCAATCTTGATTGTTGATAGTAGATAAAGATATAACATCTGCTTTTCTTGTTTTTAAAAATATGTAAAATAGATACATTGCATGGTAACATTTTTAATATATGTAGAGCAGTATTTTGAAATTCCATATTGGTAATAGAAAAACCAATTGTCAAAATTACCCCCCCCCCCCCCTCTTAAACCACTAAACATCCCACATGATCACCATTTCAAGGCTCCTCACTGATGAAGGCCACAGAAGCTAAACTAGTCTGGGGGATATTGGATGAGTAGGCACTAGATAGGGATTTTATGCACAAGCCTTCACTGGCAGTCCTTAGAATTACTCTAGTTAGCACAAGGTGGCACTACTATATGGAGAGTTTTTGCCTGTTTATTATACTGCTTAATTATACTTCTTAAAAGGAAAGCACAAATTAAGAGTCAACATTTTTTCTAATGAATTTTGAAATTGGATGAAAAAATTAATTATGAAAAAGAAAGGAAAATGCCTATTTTTAAAAAAAAAATAATATTAACGTTCTATTTTTTTCTTCTAATTAAGTTATATAATTGATTAGATATCTATGTAATTTGTTTAGTTCTGTACTCTTTTTTCTTTGGATTAACATAAAATCCATTTAATATGAGAAAATGTTAAAGACGTTTAATATTTCATATTAATAAAGTTTGGCCTGCTTTATAATAAATTATTATTGTATAATAATAAAAGATAAAATATTAATTTTAACAATCTTAGATTAAATTTTATTATTAAGAGTGAATATAAAGTGATTTTTTGTCAGGAATAAATTTGCATAAATTAAAGTAAATAAGTCAATTATAATCTTCGTAATAGAATAGAGTAGTATATATTTGTGCAGCAAATAATAGCGATAAATTATTCAGCATGTTTAGAAACTGAATGTATATAAAGTTTAAAATTTTATCATATAATAATGATTTTAAAATTATAATCTGTCATCTTTTGTCTTCTCTTTTCTTTATTTTTAGACCATAGTGTAGATAATATTGATTCAAATGGTTACAATATAAAAAATAAATAATATATATAATATTTTATAAAATTGCTCTTATTTAATTTGATGAGTTATATACCAAAAACCAAAAAAATATATTTATATTTCTGTAAGAACATTTTTTGTTGTTATATATAATTTAAAATAAGAATATAGAACATTCATAATTTAGATTAATTTAATCATTATGCTAATTGAAGTAATTAATTTATGAATATCTTACACTTTTTATTTTTAAGTTACCTATAACAACCAAAATTGTTATTGAAGAAAAATAATATTTTTTTGATTTTTTTAATGCATTTCTCATCAAATTAAATAAAAGTGGTTTTATGAAAGGTTTTTGTATAAATGAAATGAATAGCCTCATTATTGACGTCGATATGTACAAACAGACTATCTGTTCTAATTTATATATACAATAGCAGAATTGGAAGTATTTAGAAATTTAGGAGTCTGTCTCCTAGTTAAGATTTCTACATATTCTTTAAAAGTAATTCAAAATAAATAGATGTCTTGAAAAAAAATCCAAATATACAAACTTTTGTCGTTAACATAGCTAGTTGAACAATTCTATTTTAGAATATTTTTATGAATATTATTTGTTCTTATAATTGTTTTATTTTGAACAACTTTGATATTTTCACATGTTTTTTTATTGATTTTACAATGTAATAATGACAATATTTTGTACATATATGGCATAAGTTGTCATCCATTATCTAGATTGAGAAAATTTATTTTAATTTCTGCCAGGATGTGATGTAATTATTTAAATTGTTGAACTATACTGTATTGCCAAAATATGTTTGAAATCATATTTTCAAAAAGATATAAATAATGAAAAAAATTGCTTCTGAACAAGAATATGTCATATAAGGTAAACATTACTGAAATGATTAAAAAATACTGAATCAAAATCAAATGATTTATTTCTCAAGAGTTCATAAAAAATTTGGGCACTGGGCCATAATTCTTTGATATTGAACTCCAGCCTCTGCTTCATTCCATCATTACACAAATCTATACCAGACATTTTAAAAATAGTAGCTTAGAACAACAAACTTATAAAAATTGTTAAATTGTTTTAAGATTGCATGAATATATGTCAGCAAAAGTTATTAATAAATTTTGGCTACAAAAACAATAATAAGAAATCACAGTTATTTTTATCAACTTTAAAAGCATTATTACGTACAAAAATTTATATAAAATGATTTTTTATGAAATAAAAAAAAATACTCAAATAAATTGTATTGTGAAAAAAATTAAATATATCTAAGATCATAGAAGGCAATAGTTGTTAGTAATTCAGAAAGTTATGCGATTACCAGTACTGCAGTGATAGATTGAGGGATTGTAATTTCAATCAGTTGAGGGCAAAATGATATTTCTTTTACTTTACTCAAGAAGAAGTCTATAAATATTAATATTTATTTTTACAATGCTTTTTACAACCCACTATTGACAGTTTTGATTGTTCCAGCAATCTTCTTCAGAACTATAATAAACCACCAATACAAATACATAAATACAAATATATATGAACATATAATCCAGCACTCTTAACCCTGAACTGCTATCACTAATACCTAACTATATTCTTTAAACAAAGGCAAAACTCTCTTCTCCATATAATTATGTGCTAGTATGAGATGGTGATAATGTGATGTTATATTCTTTAATATATTGTACTTGAAAAACAGAAAATTATAAGTTTCTATTTTTATTATTTTATGCTAATAAATTGCATAGAAATGTATTTTTAATAATTAAATTATGAAAGCATGATACTGTGTTTTAGTGGGGGGGGGGGTTGTCACCATATCTCATTTGAATTCATGCTTTTACAATCAGTTTATATTAAAAGTAGTTGCATAGTGATCACTGAATAACAAAATAATAGGCAAACAAAAGAAGTTACTTGAAAACTTATTAAATCTATAAATGAAATTATAAAAACATATATTTTATATAGTTAAAAAAAATGTATATTAAATAATCTGAAATGATTTGTAAATAACAACAGCAAAAATATGAATCTCAAGATTTAATTACTATACTTCAATTGATCACTATTCATTAAAATGTAAAGTAACCTTTTTACATATTTTATTTGGAAGT
>JAQFVV010005268.1:0-18978 GCA_028023455.1 Epiperipatus broadwayi | reverse complement strand
TAAAATCCTGAATACTTACATATTTATTTCAGTGGCCTGAAGACTACATTGCTCTTCATGTAAATATCCAAGTCTCGATTTCATTTAGGTTTATATGTGTGCTTAGTTGCTAAGAGGTTGCACTATATTTTATCTAATGTAAGTTTATGTCATGTTGATATGGATGGAATTTGTTAAAATTTATCTGCAAACTATTATTGAAAAATTCCTGACTTCATGTTTGCCTAATTTAAATATATAAAATTGTAAAATGCATAATGAAATGAGCTTACATCAATATAGTTTATGTAAATTCCATGAATATAAAAGCAGATAAAAATCCATATACTAAATTTAAATCTTAAAAAATCTTGTGTTAATTGGAGATGACGTTAATATAAAAATAAATTCATTAAGTGAATAAAAATATTCGTTTATTGGACAATTAACATTAATACATCTAACTTTCCCAATCCATGAATCTTCCTTTCATGTCAGCATAACTCTTAATATTTCATTTACTAACACATCATAAAAATTAATATCAACCTTAATATACTAACCTGTCTGCTACTACTTGTAATATATCCACTCCGTGAGAGAAACCATAGGGACAACTACATACAATGATTTACTAAAAATGATTTAGATTAGTTTCACAAATAAACCCAGAATGAGAATTACTAATTAATAGGATTTATTTAGTTAATTGTATTAAACATTTACATCAGTTTAACTTAACCCTACATAGAGCCATGAAGGTGTACAAAATAATAAAAGATCGGGAGAATCTGTTATATTTACCCCTAGTCGGATTTTTGAACCTTCATATCCGATAATCTGGGTTTTTCTCCCTCATAAGTTCTGATCAGCAAAATATTATTAGCTCTGATCTCAAACAGGAAAAAACAGCAAAAAGACCCATGCCCCTCTCCTACACAGTTTATATAGTCCCGCCTGATTTCTTATCAGTTCCTTTTAATCTCTACTTCTTATCTTTTCCAATTACCATATTATTGTCTTTCCCAATGTTCTAATGATTTCCATTCTACATATTAAAGTTTGAATTTCTAAATACTTTATTTACACAAAGTTTGAATTTTTAAATATTTTATTTACACCAAGTTTGACTTTTTAAATGTTTTTATTTATACAAATTTCAAGGTTAACATATATATCTACTTCTGGAGTAATATTTATAAAAGTTATATTTATTTTACCGTTAGACACAACATTTCCTCCCCTCACTCCAGAAGTACATTGCTTTTCCCACAAACATAAACGTTTAAATGGAGAGGCTTTCTTTTATTGTGTATGGGTCTAGGCAAATTTCGTTTTTCTGCATTATGTTGAACATCACTCTCTTCTTTTTTATCTCCCACTAGCGTGTCTTCTGGTAATTCCTGCTGTGTTATCACTCATTTCCTGTGGTTGTAGTTGCTCAAATATATCCATCTGCATCTCTTCCGGTTCCCCTTTACATATGTGATTCACATGTCATTTATATTTTAATCCATTATGTCCTGTAATTTCATATATTTGTTGTGATATTACTTTCTCAATTGTTCCTTTTATCCACACTTTACGAATAATGTCTCTTATCCATAATGGATTACCTACTGCAAACAATTTTCGAGCTGTTTCTTTGCACATGAGTTTTTGGGCAATGGGATGCAAAATATCTAGCTTAATTCTTAACTTTTGCCCACATAGTAGTTCTGGTGATTTTCCACTTGCTGTTGATGGTGTTGAATGCTGGTTCAGCATAAATTCCCGTAAAGTTGGTTGTATATCCACATTTTTAATCTTTAAACATTTTTTTATTTGTCCTATGGCATTCTCCACTAATCCGTTTGGCTCAGGGTAATACGGTGATGCACACGCAGGTTTGATTCCATAACTATCAAAAAATTTATTCAGCTCTTCCCTTACAAATCATGCAGCATTGTCCAATATTATCACTTCCAAAAATCTATATATAGAATATTGGCTTTAAGCAGTTTAGTTTCCTGTGCACTTGTATTCTTTACCAGGTGACACTCTATCCACTTCGAGTATGTGTCCATCACAACTACTAGCCTTATTTTCCCATCAATTGGTCGTGTGTGGTCTATATGTAGATGTTCCCATGGTTTAACTGCTTTCCATCAAGATAAATACTGTTTAGCTGGCAATGCACCTTCCGACTGACATGGTGAACTTTTTTAATGAATTTTTCAATATCATTATTTGAGGCCACCAGGCATAACTATGCGCTAAAGCTTTTGCACACACTATACCCGGGTGACCTTGGTAAAGTAGACTTAATACCTTATCTCTACCTACTGGAGGTATAACAACTCTGTCCTCCATCACTAATCATCCCTTACATATAGATAGGTTTTCTCTGTTAACCCAAAACCCCATCGTTAAATTGTTTGGTTTACATTTGGGCCAGCCTTTCTTAATCCAGGTGGTCAACAAACAATATCTTTTATCTTCGTTAATCCACCACATAACAGTTTCACTATTTACAACCTCGGAGTTCATGTTATCAATATAATTCACCTCAATTTCACTCTCTATTGGTTCCTTGTCATCTGGTAACCTTGATAAAGCATCTGCATGGGAAATTCTTTTTCCCTTCTTGTATTTCAATATAAAATCATATAAACTCAATATATTATGCCATCTTAACATATGTGGACTTAAATGTTCCCAAGTTGCCCGATCATTTCCGAAAATACCCAGCAATGGCTTATGATCAGTTATTATCTCGAATTTTTGGCCAAAAATAAATTGGTGGAATTTCTTCACCACAAATATAATTACCAGCACCTCTTTATCTATCCACCTGTCATTTCTTTCTGCCTTCAACAAAGTTCTGGATGCATATGCCACAGAGCATTCGCATCCTTCTATCAGATGAGCTAGGACTGCAACTACTCCCCATTCTGATGCATCTGTAGTAATTGTAACATCTTGATTGATATCAAAATATACTAACAATTTATCCGATACTAATAGATCTTTTGTTTTTTCAAAAGCTTTTTCATGTGTTTCAGTCCAGCTTTATGTTTGCCCTTTATGTAATAATTCATATAACAGAGTTGCTACCATTGCCTTATTTTTCAGGACAGGTTCGAAAAAATTTGAGACTTAGAAACACTTGTAACTGTTTTATATTTTTAGGTCTTACTGCATTTTTTAATGCCCAAACTTTGTCATTCAGAGGGCACTTTCTTTTATCTGAAATCGTATGACCTAAAAAATTTAATTCTTTTGCTTTCCATACACATTTTTCTAGTTTTAGTTTTACACCTGCCCTATTCAACCTATCATATACTTTTAAAACTCTACTTTTTAAATTTCCACTAGATATCACCATTATTAATATATCATCATAATAGGTTGTCACTCCTTCAATTCCTTGCAATATCATATTTAACTTTGAAAAATATTTGGCACTGTAATAATTCCAAATGGCAAAGGATTGCATTTATATAACCCAAAAGATGTGGTTAATGTTAATATTTTTGCTGTGTTCTCTGTAACTTTAACCTGATGGTATGCAGAGTTTAGGTCTAATTTAGCAAAATATTTTTGCCTTCGACAAATTTGCTAGTATTTTGCATACATTGGTACTGGGTATGCACCTTTTTTTCCATATGTCATAGCATCAGCCGGGACATGAACCCACAACTGTCTGCAACCAACTACTTGCTTGCATGGTGGCTGTGATACCTCTTGGCTAACAATGCAAGACTGCACCTCTATTCAAATATTTGTTAACTGTAATACAATAATCACTGCACAATATAACTTTCCCATCTGGTTTTGTTATTACCACAATCAGTGTGGCCCATTCTGCCTCCTCTACTGGAGTTAATATGCCGCTTGCTACTAAATGTTTTAACTTGTCTTCTACCTTTTGCCTTTGTGCAAGAGGGATTTTATGTGGCATGCACATTACTGTTCTTACATTATCTGCTAAATGCATTTCCACTGGGTTTGTTTTAATTAAGCCCAGATCTTGTGTAAATAAGTCCGGGTATAATTTTACCATTTCTTTTTCTGTCAAAATCATTTTTACAATGGAAAATTGTATTCCCAAGTGTCTAAACCATTTTCTTCCTATTAACAGGCTTATTTATTTCTCAACTATATAGATTGGCAGTGTAAATTCTTTCAAAACACTGCTGGAGCATCTACTTTTCCCATTTCAATAGGATTCCCATTAACATTTTACTTTGATCTCCACATTCTGTATTTTTATTTTTGTGTTGGTTTTTGATATTTCTTTCCAATTGTTTATACATAGCAGCGATATACCTGACCCACTAACAACTTCCATATTTGGCTCACTATTACATATTTTTACTTTTGCCGTAAACTGGTCTTGCATAAGTATTATTATATTTTTCTTAATATTAGTTTCTTCATATCTATATATTTTTTTTGTATATATCTTTTTTACAAGGCTCTTTCCATACTGCTGCTTAATGACCTTTCGCCCCACCATTGTAGTAGCTTTCTTCCACTTGCACTTTTTTGCTATATGCCCTGCTTTTCCACAGCAGAAACATTTTATTAATCTTTTCTTCAGTTCTTTCCTGTTAATTTTTTTCAATTTTATACATTGCCATTTTACTGGGCTCTTCATCTTTGTTTTTAAAAGTGCAAGCTTGCTTCATTTTTGCCTTGTAAGCCATTCCCTTTTTAATAGTTTGCTCATATGACAAATCAGTTTCAATTAATAATGTTTGGTATAGCCATTCATTCACCATTCCCCATAATAACTGGCCAAGTAAAACCTGTTCCACAAAATGTCCATAATCACAATTTTTACCTAACTGGCTTGAAGCTATATTATAATCCTTTATTTTTCTTCTTTGGCCTGTTTACAATTTCTGAGAGCTTATCTGGCAATGTGTTTAGCAGGCCTCAGACTAAAATAATCCATTAATTTAATTAATTCTTCAAAACATACTTCATCTGTTACCAACCCATCACCAAATTTATTCACAATTTGATAACTTTTCATCCTGCTAAACACAATAGAGTGGCCACTTTTTTGGCATTTTCTGTTATTATTTAGCTTAAAAAAATTCTCTAACTGCGTGACATATAAAACCCATTCCATGGGTTTTCTATCTGAAACTGCATAATATTGCTTTGTCCTAATGACATTTACTTTAGTATTCTCGGCTGTATTTGCAAAAACTCTCTTTATATATATCTTCTCCCTCAACATGTAGTTTGTATGTAGGTGATGACTGCACCAAATTTGTAATGTATCTACCTTGTGAGAGGAACAACAGGGACAAACAACATACAATAAATTACTAAAGTGAATTAGCTTTGTTTCTCAAATAAACAACCAATACGAAAATGACTAAGTACTAAGATTTATTTAGTCAATTGAATTAAATGTTTACATCAGTTTAACTTAAACCCCACATAGAGCCTTGAGGGCATACTAAATATTAAAAGATCAGGAGGATCCATTATATTTGCCATAGTGAGACTTTTCAACCTTCAGATCTGATAATCTGGGTTTTTCTCATTCATAGGTCTTGATCAGCAATATAAATCTTAGCTCTGATCTCAATCAGGAAATAACAGCAAAAGATGCATGCTCCTCTCCTACACAGTTTATATCCTCCTGCATGTTTTCTTATCAGTTCTTTTTAATCTCTGCTTCTCATTTAATTAAACATGTTTTTTTATCTCTGTACTTATGTCTTCCAATTACCCTATTATTATCTTGCAAAATATTCTAATTATTTCTATTCTACATATTATTAAAGTTTGAATTTCTAAATATTTCTATTTACACAAATTTAAGTTTAACATACTGTACTGTTTATTTATATATATGGTACAAATTGCTATTTAATATTGTATATCATTTAAATAAAAAAGAGAGAACCCGATCTTTAATTTTTTTTTGTAATATAATGTTGTTTTAAGAAAAACGTACAGTGAAAGTTTAATTTTTCTTTTTTATATATATAATTTAACTAAAATAAATTCAATGTTGGAAATTGCATACTGAATAATTGATTCAAATGGTGAAAGGAAATTTCAAAGATAAAAGATTGCTATCAGAAACGACTCTCTGATAGTAATTTAAAATGGCAGAAATTCATAACGAGAAAAGAGACTTTGTAATTAAAAAATGAGAAATAATGTAGCAGTTTATAAAATAGAAGAAAAGATAAAAGGAATATGCGCAGAACTTCTAAAAATAATCTGGGGATATAAAACGAGCTGACAGGTTGGAAAAGGGTCTTTGTCTTGTTATTCCAGAGAGTGTTGAGCAATTTGAAGTGCCTCATATTTTTTTTATAAAAAAAATAATAAAATGTGTCCACTTAGATACGAACTGAAACCACTCTCCATGAGTGAGTAGAACTCTATCATTTGCCAGCATTTTCTCTCGAGAAGTCACCTAAATCATTGTCTGGCTCTACCTAAATATTGATCGGAGATTTGGAAGGAGGAAAATTAAAAAAACTACTGCGGACTACCCATTGAAGGAATTAAATGTCGGATGATCAATGACCTACTTAAATATCAACTTACCGGTAAGTTAATGGCCATAACTTTTAAATAAAGCTTTATGAACAGAGATTTGAATGAAATGTTTATTGCATAATTTTTTGATCTAAAGATTTGTGAACTGAGTAGTGAATGAAACTATTACCACGGAAAAATAAGACAAACTAACTATTGCTTCAATATTTGAATCAAATTATTAAATTCGTTATGCACAATACTTTTCGATATCATAATTTTTTTATCATAAATATTGTATGTTTGACGGGCTTTAATTAACATTTTAGTCAATTTTACTTATTATTCCATTTGTTTGTTTCAGGGTTTGGCCAACATGGTGGACATCTCCCTCTCCTTCTTTGATATGAAGTATGATATGACGTACTGCCCCGAAGGCATACTATTCTAATCTTGCGATCTTCACGGTGACTTCTCCACGTGATCTGCGGGCAAATTTTATCGATTAAGTTTGTTCGCAAATCACTAGGAGACGTTATCTTAAAGATCATAAGATTAGAATAGTATGCTTTCGGTGTAGTACGTCATAGCTTAGTTAGTACTCAAGTACCCCAATTTCTGAAAGCTTAAATTTATAGCCTCTGTATTAATTAATATGCACATACATAAGTGAAACTTAAGAAATGATAATTTTTGTTTCGCATTAAACATTCTTTCAATCGGCCTTGTAATATTTAATAATATCTGATGAAAAATATGGCTACCGACACCAGAACTGAGACTTAAATGAAATACGCCATCTTGCTTTAGCCTATTTGCTTCTTTCCAAAATGTAAAATTCTATTCATAAATCTTATTCAACAAAATTAAGGTCAGATTTTGAAAAGCAATTTTAAATGCATTTTCTTATTCAATAATAATAGTAAAAATAACTATTCGATTTAACTTTTATAAATAATATGTAAATGTTAATATGCATTTTTTTCATCAATTAATTTTCTTAGCCAAGGGGATTTTTTTTTCATATATCAAAGGCGTTGACCGTGTTTAACATTAATTTCAATAAAATTGAAAATTTATATAAATTAGAGTGTATATATATATAAACCTTAAAAAGAGTTAAATTAGAGTATTTATAACAAAAAAAAAAAAAACAACATTAAAAAGAGCTTTAATTAAAATTAAACAGATAATATAAAGTAAATTGGTTGAAGTTTTTACGTATTTCTGAGTGCATTTTTTAAATTCAAAGGATAAGGATTAAATAAAGATTCACTCAAAGGAAACACTTTTATCATTTATAATGTGTCGCTTAAAATATATAGAATATTTTCATAACTATAATAAACTTACAAATATAAATGTTAATAAAACATATTTACAACTGCTAGATATGCTTGGAAAAAAAATGCAGATCTATTAATTTGTCACTTATGCTATAAGAAATAGATTAGCTTTGAACCTTCAATCATCAGGTTTTTAATGAAATGGAAGGCTGAAGAGTTATGGGTTGGAGTAGTTTGAAGTCTGTCCATTAAAGTATGAAGATTGGCTATCTTAATATAAAGCTGAGTACTGATTGCATATATGTGTGGAGATGATAATCTGGACCAATTGATGAGTGCTGGTTTAGCACAAAATACGTCTATTGGTGATTATTTATTTTTTCAACATATGTGTGATCAGGTGGGTCAGCAATATGAGATGGCATGGAGAGTTGAGGAAAAATCTGAGTTCGAATCCCGCATACATTAGGTAAGTTAATTAACTCCGCAGCTGAAATTTAATCCAATGCCTTAACCAATGAAATGTCAGTTTTACTAATCACATTGTGATGATGTAGTGACGTTAGAACTCTCTACATATAGAGAAGGGCTGGTGAATATGATATTTTATTTTTTGTTTCCGCATTTACATATGAGTAAACACAAAATATTGTTTCAACTGGAAAGTAAAAAAAAAGACAAAAAATGGGCTTAAAAAAATTAGAAAGCAATTGAAAACAAGAATTGTTTTATTTTAAAAGGGAAATTCTTCAAATGCAAATAATACTAAAAGATTTAATACACGATAAAAATAAAAAATGAGAAGCACAAATCATTTTTTCACGCTAATCTAAACATTCAATTTCACATATAAACTTATGATTGTTTGCCAACCCATTGAACATCGCATAAAGTTTATCATTTGTTTTTAAACAATAATGTATTACATTGTTTATTTTAATTTTTTTTAAGCTTCTGCAATGGTGACGTCAACTTCTACACCTGGTTCAATGTTAATGGATATAATCTGTTTAACAATTTCTGGGGGACTGTGCAAATCCATAACGCATTTATGGATTCTCATTTCAAAACCTATCCCATGTTTTTGATCCTTTACCACATGGTGTGTTTACGAGTAGTGATTTGAAGAACTTTTGATGGAATGCGCACTGGACCTTTGACATGAAGTTGCTTTTCTTTAGCACCACGAATAAGATCAGAACAAACTTTTTCAAGACTCTTCACACTTCTACCAGTCAGAGTAATTCGAATTCTATGAATTTGACCCTCTTCAGAAGCAGGCTTTCCTGGACCTTTATAATGAGACATAATACTTTATCTGGCCGACTTAATTTTTTTCTGATGAAAATATTGAACAGCGGTGAGCCAGAAAAAACCCAAAGTTGCTGTCTAAAGCTACTTAATAAAAAGAACATTATCATTTGTTTATGAGCAGCTAAATATTTGTTCACAGTGTTGCAGCTGGTTTGAGAATGAGATATAAGGAATATATATATACAACCAACCGCTATTTATTTAAACAAAATTATTGATTTATAATATAGTTCTTTTCAAAGATTTAAATAAGATTAAATGAATGCAATGGACAGAAAGATTTGAAAATAATGCAAGGATTTTCCATTAAGAGAAAAGTCATGATGCTATTTTAATTTAAAACCAATGCCCGCGCGGAACTGTTTTGGAATTCCATGTCATTAGAGACCTCACAAGCATCAAATTACCTTTGCTACAAATTCGAATGATACATTCTTATCCTACTGGCAATTTATACAAGGTTGGACACTTCTTTTTTTGTAGTATAGCTATTAATCAGCATTAGGAAATACGATTCGCGACGTCTTTTGTGTTGTATATTACACTTGTCAGAATACATAATTTGACTAACTTATATAAACAAATGCATGCAAACTTACCCATGTTTCAAGATTTGAAACATTAATTAATAATTAAAACAAATTATAACAAAATTTTCATTAGACAATTAAAAACACGCGAACTTACTTAGTACGATCACTTTTATTCAATATTTTCTATGATCAAATATTTAAATACAGTCGGAAGTCGCATATCTAAAAAAATTTAAATAAACCGATTTCAAATTAGAACATTTAATAGTTTAGGAATTCTATTAAACTTTAAAATATTTTTCGCATTTAGTTAAAATTATAAATATTTAAATTGGAGATTGTATTAACATTCTTTAAAAAGGACAATGACCCTTATAGTTTGATAAATTGTATTCAAATAGTTCCTTAATTAATGAATGAATGGAATACTAAAGGAGTCAGACGGCACACTTTCTGTTTGGTAGAACATTGATGATATTAGGGGAGTACATTATTTAAAGTTCTTAAATTGTTTTTAAGATAAAGGCCTGATATTATCAAAGAACAAATAATAAGCGCGAAATTCATTACTTTATCAGCTGGTAACAATTATTAGCGTCATTGATAACAAACAAAACATTTCTATGGAGGCTTAAAACGAGTTCCATCTGTAAAGATCATGCGCAATCGAGTAATCTACTATTATAATTGCAATTTAAAATATCGCGCTATATAAATAAAATACTTATTACATAAGTGTAAGTTTTCATTTAATAATAATGTATTGCAAATTGTGATAATTTCACAGGCATCGTTAACAAAACTCATATTATAAGTAATTTAAAGTGATTAGGTAAATCTTCACGCTCTCAGTTCAGATTGCCTATACATATAGTCTGGGTGAAAAAGATAGAAGAATTCATTCTATCTTTTAAAAAGACTTTATCTTGTGTTTGGAAAGGAGAGTGAGTATTCATTTAAAAAGCATTCCATCTGTAAAGCTCATGTGCAGTCAAGTAATCTACTATTATAATTACAATTTAATTAATTAAACATTACACATATAAGTGAAAGTACTATGGTTCAAGAGTAAGCCATATTAATGATGATATTGTTATTAAACTACTAACAAAATGTTAAACTTCATTCAGTTTTATTAGAAGTCAAATTTTATGAAATAATTTTACAAGTTTCCTTTCTGCTCTTTAATGATCCTTTTTCATTATGAGGTCAGACTGTTAATGTGGCTGCTTACTTCAGAGACAGCGCGGTAGTTTTGCAGTTTTAGAAACTCTTCTTCAGCTATTTTAATTGATATTAATTAAGTTGTTTTTTAAAAAAAAACCCGCTAAAACTGCTGATCTAGGGAATGTTGATTTATTAATTGAAAACATAAGCCTAAAGAGGTAAGTATCTTCCAGACAGGCAGAAAACATCAAAATCCTTTAGTTTATTCCATGGAAAAAATACAGCCTCCAAGGCACTGATGGGGATTTTATCGTTTTGAAAAAAATAGAAATTAATAAAGTTGACTGAAATGTTACCAAAGAACCCGTGACAGTGAGATGACCATGCCTTATGACACTGACCATGTATCATATTAGTATATTGAGCCGGTCAAAACATGTTTATCCATCTAACGAGCTGGAACTCACAAAATGTACTTCAAACCCAGTCAAGCCCAAGATTTAGGTCAGGAACCAGCCTGGATTCGAACCCACTCTCTAAGCCCCAGATCAAACACCTAATGAATAACATAATAGTTATGGCCCATGAGAATTAATCTTAATCCAGCCGACTAGCAAAGCTGAGAAGACAATGAGACATCTATTACTATGACTAAAATAAAATATACATAAGTATGGCTGTAATATATGTGGAAGAAGTGGAGGAAAAGGAATTCGAACTACTCAAATAAGTTAAACAATAAAATATAGTTTAATATAATAGAAAATTATTTAGATACATTTATAAATTAGGTACATTAGTATGTGCATGAATGAGCAAGCGGTAGACAATTATATAGTGTCATTCACGCTATTATTTCTCATGCATGCATGCATGCATGCATATATGCTCTTTATTAGCTAATAAATATATTATAGATAAACACACATCTTTGGTGGGTCTAGTATTAAAATGCCAATCAGTTATTACAAAGAATTACATAAAATTGCTATTAACGCTTGACTTACGGTTCGGAAACATGGTGACTAACATGATTTAGGGGAGCGTTCTGAAATTCATTATACATATAAATACATTTGAAAACATTTGGTTATATTTGAATCCATGACAAAATATTGAATGAAAAATTATTTTAACAATAGTAATAAGACGAACGCTTTATTTTCCCCAAGGCACGTAGATACTCTTAAATAAATATATAAATTACGATGGTGGGACTGAATAAGACTGAAATAAATTAATATAATAGAAATGGCATTTATATATATTTTAAGCAAAGCTAATTTTAATATTAGAGCATTAAAACAGGGTCATGAAGCAAAAGAAATAATAATATAAAGAAGTTTGCGGTGCTGACATTATAGCCTGAAATAACTAAGAGGAAAAAGGTTGTGCTTCTGGATGAAAATGAAATCTCACACCCCCTTCTTGGGTAGTGCTTAGAGAAAGTGGATCGGCATGACGTGCTTAGAGAAAGTGGATCGGCATGACGTGGCCCAGACTTTTACTGGTATAACCGACGTGAGCGGCCTTTTTATCCACGAAGTGAATCTGCATAGCATGTGCCAAAGTTACGGGATCACTGCTAGAGGCATTTATATGAAATAAATGGTGATTCCAGATAGCTCAACTATCTATGGAATGAGATATTAGAAATCTATGAGTTCGAACTTGTCGCAACTCCCAGATTAAGATGCACATATATATAGAACACGAAGATCGGCTAAATGTCAGAAACGCTGTAATGAATGAATGTCACTAAAAACACCGAATAAATTTTACAGCTTCAAAATAAATGACCTTTGTTTGAATACTTATAGTATGCAAAGCAATTATAATATATATAGAGAGAATATTTCATTTAATAAAATATACTTGAAGATTTTATTAGCATTTAGATTTCAAATTAATAAAATGAAGAAACATTAAGATTTACCCCCATCCCTTTTCTGATATTTAAAATAAATCAATCCCACTCTCGTTGATTTTACTATAACTGAAATATTTAAATACAAGATTTGAAATTTTAAGAGTATGAAAATGAAATAAGATTAGCAGTTATATAGAAAACAATTAAGTCACCTTATTTTAGAATTAAATAAATAGTATTTTATAAGATTTCCAAGCGTTAATTAGCTTTAAGTTCTGAATTCACACCGGTATAAAATCCAGAGCTAAACAAATCAATTTTTATATTAAAAGTGAACCTAAAATGTTGATTCAAAAAACAACCTGGCGAGTATATTAATTAATAATGCATTGTTTTAAATGGACGTTAATAACTTGCTTCATGAAATTAAAAATCGCCAGTTTGTTTGAGATTAGCAAATTAATAAAAAAAAAAAGCATATATATATAATCAAGTAATAAATAATTACAAATAATTGACCCACTAAAGTTAAAGAGCATATAAGAGAGAATTAAATTTATATAAATTATTTAAGAGCAAATTACATGTTATTTATATATATATATAAAAAGGCAAAGTTAAAGAATACATGAGAAAAGATCTTGAGAGATTATTTAGGCTAAATTGACTATTAGGTGGCAACTTGGAAATTTACCTTTCAATTTTAAGAGTCCATATTAATACAGTCTGTGCACGGCAATTGGAATGCAAGTTCTCTGATGGCAGAAAACTTCTGTTATATTCTAAAGTTCTTTTTTTTTTGACATTTCTTCTTTTCCAGGCAGCAGTCTATTACGGTAGCGGCAGATGATGACCCAAAGGGTCGAGTAGAGTGGTTGATTTACTGCTACATTATTTATTTAAGTTTCAAGCAAAACGAAATACATTTTATAATATCTCTCTCTAAAAGTAGCTAATCTCTCAATAGTAACTAATCTATGTGATTCAAAATTTAGTCATTTTATACTTTTTCTCTTATCAGTTGTTTTTGAAGATGCAATTGTTAGATAACGCCCAAAATAAATTCAAATCTATTTCTAGATTAACAACATGTTTTTATACCAAAGAAAATCTTTAATCTAATTAATCCCATTTATCTTAAGTAAAACTTTAATTAAAAAAATACCTTCCCCAGATTAGACTTCCAACCCCTAATTATTTTTAGACAATTAAACAACACTTGCATCTTCCATATTGGATTTTATAAAAAATATATAGTTTAATAAAAAAAAAAAAACAAGCAATTTTAAAAAGAAAAAGCTGAAAATGACACATGATAAAATATTTAAAAATCAATATTTTGTTAGTATTTTGCTCCTATATATATATATTATTTGAGCCGCAACTATAATTTTCATAAGAAGAACTAATAATTAATAAAAAAAATCAGTAATAATAAATATTGAAAGTTAAATTATAAATTTAGGTGCGCATCTCAAATATATACATAAAAAATATATATACGACAAAAGGAGCGGGATGGGATATAGGGGTTTGAACACGGGTTAGTAGGTAGAAACATGAAGCACAATCTTAAGCTAAGATTTACTGCTTCAATATATCATTATGGAGGCTGTGTTAGGATATTTGAGATATTCTAAAAATTATAAAGCAGAATTTGATAGGTTTATCAGAGATGAACATTTCATTTATTCAAATTTCTTGATTTTCTGAAGACTGTTTTCCTGAAATCTGTTAAAAGATGTTTTTACATTCTTTGTTCTTAATGCAAAGTCATCTTTTCAATACAGTCCTTAGATGATTTTTTAAAGAATATTTTACATTACAACATAATCTTGAACCGACATCTTTATAATTTGAACACCTGACTATATATTAATGATTTTTTCATTCTGTCACTTGGGTGCTAGAACATCACTAGAACACCCATGGAAATGCTAGTACAACTTAATTAGGAACTTGAATATCACACCTGAGCATCTGACATCTGATTTATTTATATATTAATGTTGTACTCATACTGTCACTTTGGTGCTCCAATATCACTAAAACATCAATTGAAATGCTAAGTGCCAATCTATCAATCAGCTACTCCAACATATGAACATAATCTTAAACCAAATCTGAAGCACATATGATGAATGTAAGTAATCAAACCTACCACATTGCATGCTAAGAACTGTAACCGAAAAGTCTGATCACATCACAACAAACAAAATTAATGATATAACATGAAATTGTTATGATCTAATCTGGTTGTGGCCAGGGTACACTGCAAAGACACATCATAGCAGTATATGAAAGTACATTAGACAAATTATAAGTATGTAATTTTATTATTCTTCAAAACTTTAATCTGCGATTTTTCATTGCACGAGACCTTATGGCCGACCATGAACAAGATGGTATAATTTGTGAAACTATTAAAGATTATGAATTTTAAAATGACATATATGATTTTGGTACAAATGCTAGTCTAGGTATGAGCTTTGCAATAATAATAATAATGGAAAACCTGGGTTCTTTCCATTTATAATTTAATAAATATCAATGAGACTCTTGTTATATTGATGAATGACAATTATAACATTAAGCAAATAAATTCAATCATATCATTACTTGGTAAATGTGTTTATAAATGTATAAAATCAATCAATTTTGTATCATGTACTAGAAACAACAATGCAAAGATAAAATGATGCAAAAGGCGAATGGGATTTTATTCAGTGATGATATCCCAAATTTCCAAGAACCGGTTCTCTAAAAGTAGGTTCTATTTAAGAACCTATTCTGAATATTTTTCTTTTTTCTAAGCATGGAAGCAAATCACTTCTTGGTTTTATACCTAAAAATTTTTGGCAACTTCTCAGAAATTTTGCATCCCCCCCCCCCATACACAAAAAAGTGCTACAGTGCACATGTGCACTATGATGTACTTTGCAATCTCACTTATGGAATTAAAAAAGAATTAAGCCATTTTTATAATTGAAAAAAAAAACTTATTTATTTGGCAAGATATTTCGATATTGATATTCTAGTCACATCATATGTCTCTTCAGGTTGATGATGCTTTTTGACTCTAGCTTTATCAACTGTATTGCAATTTCTTAGCCAAATTTGAACTGAGACACTGCAATCCCAGTGATCTAATGGAAGACCTATCCAATTTATTACTAGAAGAATTTGCCACATTTTTCACTTCAAGGTGATTTCTTTTGTCTGAATAAATTGTGTTCACCACAGAAAACCTTCATTCAGCCTTGATGTTAATTATATTTTTATCTCTTTGGATAGTTTCATGTACAACATGTTTCTGGTGATTTCTCAAAACATTTTCAACATAATCACGGAAATCATTAACTGAAATCTCATGGTGAAATGCTTTGTAAAAATCTGATAATTTCTTTTCAAATTCTTTCCAGAGAACTACAGCTTCTTCCAGATTCCAAGCATCTGGGCTCACAATTTTAACTAATTAATGGATTTTATGATTTCTATCTTGAATATTATTACTTATGCTATTACAATCCATTAATCTTAATTCCATATTTGTTATCACTACATTCAGTAATTTTTGATGGGGAAGACTCACTCATTTGTTGTCTTCAACAAAATTAATATGCAGGAATTCCTTAGAAGAGATAGTTTCATTTATTATTTTTTTATAACTACCACTCTTCTTTCTGAGATATCCAAATACTTTAATTGTTTTCTTAATCAATTGTTCAGCATGCAATATATTTACACATCTTCCTTGAATAGCATCTGCCAACAAAGCAATTTCTTCTAGAATATCGATTCTTAAAGCTAGATCTCATAAAATATTTGTTGGCAAGATGTTTAGCCATTTCAGAAAATTTTTTATTAGTAGAAAAAAATCATATAGTGCTGGATAGGCTCACCATGTTGCAAATGCTGTTCTATGATGGCATGCTGACCATCTTGGGTCAAAATCTCTACAATTTTTAGAATGTTCAATTCCCAAATTGGTTAAAATTTTATTCAATGCCATTTCGTTTTTATTAGACTGAAGGAAGATTTTACATATTTCATTAATAAATGCTGTAAAGTGATTCATTTGCTTTATGACTTTGATAAAATCCTCCAGCACAAGCTGAAGGTTATGACTCAAACAATGCCAAATAATAATCTCAGGATAGTGGTTTTTTTATTTTAACATTCACTTCTGACCACCTTTCCAGGATCACAATCACTCCATCTGAACAAAATCCAGTCAGATTATTTTTCAAATATAGATTATCAAATCCTACTGATTGCATACTTTGTAGTAGAGCAGTGTAAATGGTTTCAGCATATTTGTTTTGTAATTCCACTAAATGTACAAAAATTGTTGGTGAGAAATCTGCATCTTTAACCTTAATAAAAATAAGGACTGGTTTGCATAATATTGTTGATGCTTCATTAATTATAAACATATCTTTAAATTCTAATCTATTATTTTTCTAATCACTTTTTTTTAATGTATTTTTCAATGTGTTCGACAATTTTGACAGCCAGGAATTGAAAATGAAGTCCTGCTCCCATATTTAATCTATTCTTTTTTATAATTCTATCAAATGTTCAATATCAGAAAATGGTCAGTTTCTTTGCTAAAGTACAAACCATACTGAAAATTTTACAGATGGAGCTCATAAACTTTTCATAAACTATGAATTTGAAAATTGCATTTTTTGCACTTTCTTTCAATTGCATCACACATATCTGGTATGCTTTTGATGAAAAGTGTTCCTTTATTTTTTTTGAAGAGAGGCTTGTTGAACCATTTTTCCCACTTGGAACAATATTACTTCTCCATTCTTTTGACACATGAGCTGCCTTCACTTTTATTGACTCGATTTTGATATAGTTATCACACTGAAGTTTTTTTCCCATAATAAGTAAACCATAATATTTTTATTTGAATTCATTGGCTTATTTCATATTCCAGCAGCCAGGAAGGTAACTATCTACATTTATTTTATATGCATCTTTTGTACTTTTGAAACTGGACAGCTTATTTGTGTTGTCAACATTATTTTCTATTCCATCAGAAGAAACAGAAAACAAAACTTGATTCAAAATATCATCCTTTACTATCCTTTTTGATTCTGTATCAGTTTTTGGATCTTTTATGAAGGAATTTGATATTGTTTGGCATTTTTGTTTCATTTCTTGTGAAGGGTTTATTTTTATTATATTCTCATATTACATTCACCTTAGAAAAAAACATTTAATTAATTGATTTTTAATACAAATGAGTTGTAACAAATCATAAAACTGAAATAAAATATTAAAATTAAAAAAAGAAAAAGAAAAAAATATTTGAAAACGAGTCATGCTACTTGATGAGCCAAAGTTATTGTTATATTTATCATTTGTTGAATTTATTGTTAAAAAAGTCACACTGTTACATCAGATATAGCAAACTAAATGAAAATAATGTACTATAAACTTACTACAGCTGATCATCCATTAAATTTACTAATCAAATAAAAACAAATCTTGCATGATAAATATGTAAGTGAAGAAATAAAGTATTTAAATAAAAAATAAAAGTTAAATAAATATTTAAAACAACAGCATAACAAAATCATTTGAACAATGGTTTTATGTTATTGTTTGTTTTCGCAATGATAGGTCCTTTTGAATGAAGTTATTTTATCGTTAAAGTAAAATAATTTCAGCAAGAGTAAATTTCATTAAAAAATTATGGTAATACATAAATACATTTGTGCCGAATTTATTTATAATTTTTAATTTTAATAACACCTTTGTTAAATGTAAGTAAACTAATAGTTAATTAATTTCTTACTTATTTTATGTAAAAATTAAATATGGGTTCTTTTATCACTAATAAAATAGACTTTTTATTTGTATACTTTTAAAAAAACTAATTTGAAATGCGATAAATAATGGATTTAATTACTTTAAACAAAACTGTTGTGAATTATTTCTTGCAGAATAATTCTTAATCACTCAAATTCCATCGCGCATATCACACATTCCAAGTGCAATATCATATAGTCAAATTATTCTGGGGAAAGCATTTTGAACCCAATCTGTTCAAAAAGAATCACTGTTACATTAGATATAAGAAAAAATATATATAAATAATGTTCTAGATTATTGTTGGAAATAATTAAGTAATTTGTTAATTCAACTCTTTTTTTATGATAATAATAAAATTTATTTTCAGATAATTTAACTATAATAATAAAATTTATTTTCAGATAATTTAACTACCAGTTCGCTAATTTTTTTTAATTTTAAGAACCGGTTCGCGCGAACCGGTTGGATATCATCACTGATTTTATTGTACCTTACACATCAT